>WEIV01002329.1:235076-354619 GCA_013390005.1 Calyptomena viridis
CTGGGGAGCCCCTCTGGCCCGGCGGGCCCCGGTGCCCCCTCTGTGCCGAGCCGAGCCTGAGTGCCCCGGATCGCCCCGCGCCTCGGCTCCGCCGCGTTTTGTGACAGCCGCCTCTAATCCACTCCCGTGCCGTGCGGCGGCTGCTCCTCCTTCCCTGACAGAAAGTTTCGTGCTACTTTCCACAGGCAGAAAGTGGGGAGGGAGGGTGTGTGAGCTGCCGGGCAGTGTGCGGCCCCTGTGTCTGCTGGTCGAGGGGTCCCTGGGCAGTGGGGTCACCCGGCTTTTGTTCATTGCTCGTGCCAGTGCAGAGCACGTGAAATCTTCCCGGCTGGAAGTTTGCGGGGAATGGTGTGTCCGGGTTCGCTTGGTGAAGAACGGGCTGTGATCCAGGCTTGGCCCTGCCCGGAGGTGCCGGGTGTCTCTGCAGGGTCAGTGGCCGCTCCCTGTCCCATCCCACATTTCGCAGTTGGGGCTCCAGGCGTGTCTGCATTATCTGTATTGATCTCGTCTGGGAGCTCTTTGCTGCCCTCCCCCCTTTGTTCGTCTTTTGTTTTTTGAGATGGGAGTTGTGCAAAGGTGTTCTGGGTGCTCGAGTTACTGGTTTCCTGCGTTTTTCCTGCGCTGGGGTTGAGGAGGCGGGAGAGGCAACACCAGCTCTCGGTGCTTTCAAACCAGCGCTGGGGTTGTTTTCTTCAGTTCCCGAGTTGGTTCGTGTGTGAATGGAGGTGAAAGCCCAGCTCACTTTACCCAGGGTGCGGTCTTGGGGCGCTAAGGCCACGTTAAGTTTTTGCTTATTTCTCCCTGCTGCATCGAAACTTTTTGTTTAAAAGGACGTATTTTGATGTTGAGTCACTGTTTTTTATTTACAGAGAAATGCCTTTTAAAACATTGAAGAAATGTTTTTCTGGCTTTTCTCAGCAGAAACAAAGGTTTATTAGGCTTTGTTTTTAGAAAGGCTTTGCCCTAACCTTTTCCATAACAAACAATGTGCCTTCTGTCTATAGGTTTTTTTCTGCCTGCTCTAATAATAGACCTCTGCATTGGAGATTAAAAGTTTACACAAGGTGGCAGGGGGGAGCACAGCGGGCAGAGATTAGAAATCCCATGCTCAAACCCTTGGTTGAAAATACAAATGTAAATACTTACCTCACAATGAATCTTCAACCTTTGTGAAACATCAGCATTTCTGTGCTGACATGTGTAAAGGCAGACATTAATGTGCAGCTTCTTCACAGGGCTTCTGTTGGCCTGATAAAGTTAACTGAGAGTTGTAACAGAAAAGTAATTTGAGTTTTTTCAGCAGCATGAATATCTTCCTTCTGCAGCTGTAAGATCAAGAAACTGATCTGGCAAAGGAACTCACATTGGGAGAAATATTTGAGCTGGAAATACACTTTAACGGGGCTTCAGCCCTGCCTGGAAATTCTGTCTACTGTTACAGTTTGATTCTAAATGGCCTTTCTTACTCGGAGAATTAGTTGAGATCACAAAAATACTTAGCAGCCACACCAGCCTGCACATCGTGGATGGGCAGTGAGGACCTGCATGGCCACGATGCTGCTGTTCAAGGACTTGCTGGGTTCTGTTTTACTGGTGCTTCTCAGCTTTGCTGGACAGTAAAGGGAACATGATGAATAGAAGTCTTATTTAACAAAATAATAGTGCAATATGAAACAGTCATTCAACATGATCATGAATCATGGACTGGTTTGGATTAGAAGTGACCACAAAGATCATCTACTTTACCCCCTGCCGTGGGCAGGGACACCTTCCACTATCCCACGTTGTTCCAAGCCCTGTCCAACCTGGCCTTGGACACTTCCAGGGATGGGGATTCCTATTATTGTGCCTTAACTGGACGTCACCCAAATTCTCGCGCTGCAGAACTTTAATGTATATAACCTTGAGGAATTGGATCCTTTACTGCTCTGGGAATTCACCCTAATTTAGCTTTATAGCTAATCTGGAATAGCTCCATTCAGTGAGTTTATAGCTCGTGGGTTGGTTAAGCAGCATTGCAGCTTTGGAGAAAGTGCAGATGTTTGATAATTACTACTTTTAACTCCATACTATTTTAATCCAGCGAATGGAACTTAAAATAGAGCCTACCACAAAATTGTGTGCCAGCACCCTCACTGGATGAGCTCCTCTGAAAAGACAAGCACTGAGAGTGACCTGCAGAACTGGGTGCAGATGGATTTACTGAGGTGGTGAAGCAGGAGGAATGTAGTCACTGCAACTGGAAGTGGGATTGTTCTCCTGGAACAACTAAGTCTCCTTATCTGCCAGTCAGGGTGAGAATGGGTGTAACCGATTTCTGGTGTGCAGAGGGTTGGCCCAGACTCTTTTCTTGGCAAATCTGATACTTAAATATGATTCATAATTCCTCATGACTGATGGATTTAAAGAGCCAGCTACCTTTTCTCTCAATATGATTACGTAGTTCTGTTCATTAATCCCAGATGCACTATGGAAAACATCTGCTAGTCCTTTGATATGTGTTCATAAATATCTCTGGTGGAACCAGGAGTAATCTCTTTTCCCTGCTTTGTGAAATGATAGAAATTATTAAGTACACACATCTGAACTAACACAGTTTGTAAAGGGAAATTCTCTCTCAGTCTATTGACATTCCCTTCTGTTACGATTTTTCTAATTTACAAGACAACTTCTTCATTTATCAGTTAGATTCCTGAGAGCCTCTTGGAAAAGGCTTTAAGTTCAGGCAGCTCTCCCCACGTCCTGGGCTCCCTCAGAAACAGTGTGAGGGATGGAGCAGGTTGAGGGGGGGATTCTGCTCTGGTGACCCACCTGCAGTGCTGCCTCCAGCCCTGGGGCCCCAGTGTGCAAAGGAGATGGAGCTACTGGAGTGAGTCCTGAAGGGGCCACAAAGGTGGTCCAGGGGCTGGAGCCCCTCTGTCATGGGGACAGGCTGAGAGACTTGGGGTTGTTCAGGAGAAGAGAACTCCAGGGAGACCTTAGAGCCCCTTCCAGTGCCTAAAGCGGCTCCAGGAGAGGTGGAGAGGGACTTGGGACAAGGGATGGAGGGACAGGACAAAGAGGAAGGGCTTCCCACTGCCAGAGGGCAGGGATAGATGGGATATTGGGAAGGAATTGTTGGCTGTGAGGGTGGGGAGGCCCTGGCACAGGGTGCCCAGAGAAGCTGTGGCTGCCCCATCCCTGCAAGTGTCCAAGGCCAGGTTGGAGCCACCTGGGATAGTGGGAGGTGTCCCTGCCCATGGCAGGGGTGGGATGAGATGGGCTTTAAGGTCCCTTCCAACCCAAACCACTCTGTGATCCTGGGGGTGGAAGAAGCCAACAGGAGGCCACGTGTATCTGGAGGGATAACAAGGCACAGGGTGGAACAGTGCTGATGAAACCAAGCTGGGTGCCAGGCCATTCCCCAGCAGGTCTGTTTTAGCACATGGAATGGCACAAGGAGGGAGCAGGGATGTATGTTACAGTCCAAGAGTGAATGAAACTCCTGTAGTGTTTCCAGGGCAGGGAGGGGTTGACAGCCAAGCATTGTGGCAGGTAGGATTGCACTGGGGAAAAGAGACCATAAAAGTGAAGCTTGTGGTGTACTTTTTTTCCCAATCAACAGCCAGTGTCTCAGCTCTCTGTGCCCTGTTAAGGAATAGATCTGCATATGACTCTATGCTTAAGAAGAATTTCTGTGTGGAGCTGATGTTGGGGGGGCAAATGTAAGTTAGGGTAGAGAAGGCTGTAACTCCATTAGTGCACCCTGTTCTGGACTGAGCTACTGAGCTTCTGGATAGCTGATGAGGATCAGGAAAAGAAAAACTAAAGTTGGTTTTTTTTTTTTACCTGGAGGTTAACTGATGGAACTGAGGGGAGAGTGTAGGCCAGACAGTTCTGTCATTGCTGTTGTTCAGCAGGAGGTTAAGAAGTTGTTTAGGTAAATACTGAATTTGCTGCTATTCCCTTAAGTCAGTATGAGTTAATGCTATTGAAAACTGTGGTTTTCTGAGCTCCCCCTTCCACTGCTCTTCCCACTCCCCCAAGTGCTCAGAATTTTCATTCACTGCTCTATTCTGGGCACTTGTAGAGGTGATATCTATGCAGATCTAGGGCTCTAAGAGGGAGATTATTCTTCTCTCATCTTTTTCTGACTGATACAACCTTAGCCCAGAAGATCCACTTAAATAAATGGTCTGCACAAGGGCTGCACTAGCAATGTAGCTTTACACAGCCACAAAGGTCAGTTTAATTTTTCATGTAAACAGGGCTGAGCTGTGTGCCTATAAAATGGTGTTTAACCTGTGTAACACTGAGCAGGTCAGTATTCATCTTCACAAAGTGCTCTTGAGATCTTCAGCTGAAGCTGTAGGTGGGTAAATGTTTTTTTTAATTGACTAGAATATTGAATTCAGACCCAGTGCTGTTGAACAGCAGAGGACAGAGCAGTGGCATAATCAGAAGCAAGAAGGTGAAAGTGGGTGTGAGCACAACTAATCAAGATATACAGGCTGCCTGTTCTTTACTCTCTTTCTTGCAAGTATGTCCTTGTAATCTCTACTTGTAAAATTAATTTCTTTTTGTGTGATTTAAAGACCTATTGAGTTTTGTTGCTCGAAGTTCAAGAGTTGCTCGTGGTCTTGGATAATTGATGGTGGGCTGTGGACATGTGTGCAAGTGACAACTGTAGTATAATCTTACCTTACCATGTACCATGCAGTTCATTCCAACCAGTACCTGATGCCCAGGTGTTCTGGAGTCTAAGCATCCTGAAACTTCAATTATTAATTCATTTAAAGGGTGAGAAGTTGAACACTGCAGGTGGTGTGCAGAGGGTTTGGTGTGATCTGGTTGCTGTAGCTGAGGGGCTGATCCAGCCTCGTGTTGGTCCACTGGGACCCTTGTGGTGAGGTTTTGGTTACAGTGGTCCCAACAACTTGTTGTTGGTCTAGGCCTTGTCTGAGGCCCTAAGTTAGGAGCCCTTCAGTGGCCTTGGCCAAGCTGGCTGTTCCCAGCAACAGGAGGGAGTAAGGCAGGAGCTATGGGGGTGGTTTCCATTGCCTTGTCACGCTGTCGAGCAGTGTCCTCTGGCTCCTTTGGTGCCTCTGGGGAGTGATGGATGCTCTTGGATGAGGTCTGGTGTCTTCTTGATCTCTGGTCATAATTACTGACCCCTGTTCATTGTACTGACTCCCACAATCATTTGTCTCCCCATATCCTCCCCCACCTTTTCCTTGGGCAGTGTATAAAGCCATCCCGAAGAGGGAAAGCAACAGGGAAGCTGTAAAACAGCAATAAAACCATGAGAGAAGGGCAAACAAGCAGCATTGCCTCCCTGGGGTTCTCTGCCAAGCTCCAGCAGGGCAGGAGCTTCCTGAGGCAGGAGTTGGAGCCCGGGCACTGGTGTTCCCAGAGGTGCCATGGCTGTGGTGGGCAGTGGGCAGTGCTGCCCAGCCTGGCTGCAGGGACACACCAGCTCTCCTGTCATTGTGCTCACTTTGACTTCATGTCTTAAATTTAGAAACTTCCTGAGTCAAACTACTTCATACGAGTTCCAAGTAAAATGGAAGACACAAAATATTTTTTGAGAGAGCAAAAAGCAGGAATTTGGTTCAGCTCTGAGAGGCTCTGGAGTGGTTTAAATTTCAGTATAAAGTATGGCCTTTGTAGTTACTGCCATTTCCAGTGTTGGGAAGATGTGTTTAATTACAAACCACTGCTGTTGCAGCTGGAAACACATTTCCTGAGTAACATTAAACAGTGCATCCTGAAAATGGAGATGTGGGAAGAGCTTTTTGGACAGTGCTTGTTAATCCATGGCAATTCCACTGCTGGTGGAGTCTTCAATCACAGCCCTCTTATTTTGTATGGGTACAGTGAAGAGTACAGTTTGATTGTGTGAGTGGTTTTTTTCCCCTCCTAGCTGGAGTTAGGGAGAAAAAATAATGACATAAAATGCAATAAGAGTGGCAAAAAAAAAAAAAAGGGAATAAAAGCTGGAAGGCTTATTTGTAGCAAAACAGAATAATGCAGATTAGTTGGGCAGGGTTCAAAGCTTATAACCTCAAGGAAAAAAGTTAATTTCTGGTCTTTATGCATCAGTACTTTAGTGTCAGGTGTTCTAAGCTGGTTTACTTAGTTTACGGAATTGGTTAGGACAATTTGAATATGATTATTTGATTACCAGAGAATTATTATGGGCCTAGGGAAAAGTCAATGGTTGTTGGTGAAAAACGCAGCGTTCAGCAGAACCAGAGGCAAAGTGCTGGTGCAAAGCCAATGGAACAGGATTTTTTAGCTCATCTGGTTTTTGTTCTGTAGCTTTGTCATGTTTCCTGTTCCTGGGGGTGAGGAGAAGGGGTGGAGAGAGAGAAAAATGTCTTTAATCAGATGTAAGTTGGTTTCCACTAAGTAAAAGGCTGTGTTAGTACCTTAATCTTTTTTTTCCAGCAAGACCATCCAAGCAGTGACTCCTTTCTCTCAAACCTTCCTGTTCCTTCCTGTTGCTTTAATGGAATGTGGGTGGGACAGTGACTTTTTTTAAACGCAAGTTGCTTTAGTTGGTCATCCGTGTGCGAAGGATTCCTGTCCAGGCACATCATTGCTCTGCCTCTCCTGCCCCACCGAGCACCCCTGGCGAGTTTGTACTTGACAGGAGATGGTTATGGCTGTGCAGGGAACTCTGGGAAGCATCCAAAAATTCATCACAGCACCGTGTTTTTATTATTTCTTGCTCTGCTGTTCTGGAGGAGCTGTGAAGTTCTCATCAGCCGGTGCTCTGTGTCCTCAGTGCAGCCTTGGGGGACCAGGGAACGGTGTGTTGGAACACCCTGCCTGAATAATGCAGTCATTTAAAGGTGCTCGACTCATCAAACCACGCTTGTGCATTCCATTCATGTTCACTCTTCTTCCTGCGGTTTGTTTTTGTGAATTCCTCCCCTCCTTAGCTCTGCAAATTGAGAGTTGTGTGGGGGCGGGTGGTGATGGTGCAATTCTTGCTGTGAAAGTAACTCATTGTTTATAGCGAGATGGTGCTCAGGGTTGCCCTGAGCATCAAGTGAAATTCTTGCCACTTGTGCGGTTTGTTAACCTTTTTTCTTTAGAAAATAATTGCTTTGGAATTTTTAGCTAAGACCGACAAAGTGTTCCTGAATCCAAGTAAAGGACTTGGAAAGGATGCTCCTCCTTTGCTCCAGTGGCTGCTTGTAGTAGCTTTTGCAAATGGAGAAAAGTGTGGCAAACTCTTAAAACATGACAAGTTTTTGCTATTTAGTCTTTAGTTGCTGCTGTGCTTAGCCTGCAGCTGAGTAAGAATATGGTATTTAGTCTGTTAATACGAGACTGTCCATTTGCTCCATGTTTAAGCAAATTGTCTCATCAAACCTCTAATTATAGGGAGTCTCATTTTTTTTCAAAACACACGTGTCAGCTCCAGTATTTGTGTACTTCTGACTGTTTTAAATTGCTAATGAAGGTCTAGATTTGAAGATGTGGTCAGCTAAAAGCACTGAAGAGTATTGCATAACAACATATCAATTTAGGAATGAAAGCACAGTTTGAGTGGGGTCAGATTGTGGTTATTTCTGACACTTTAGCATAAGCAGCACTTTTTATTGCAGGTGGAGTGCTGAGGAAGATCAGAACAAAAATTCACAGGTTTTCTTTTCCCTTTATTGCCAGTCATCAGTGGGTTTTTGCAAGCTCAGCAAAAATCAGTTTTGCAGCACTGGCAAAATCTTTTGCCAACTGATAAAGTAGACTAATTTATAACAACCTTTTTCTTATTTAAGCAATATTTGTGGCAAAAATTAACATTTTGAAAGGTTGCCCCTTCTTGCTTTGATTGCCAACTGGAGGTTGGTAATTGGAACCTGTGCTGGTGTAGTTTGGGGTTTGAGGGGCTGTGCTCTGCAGCCACAGCCTAGTTGTTATATCTGCACTGAATTGTGTGCTCTGCTTCAGAGACTGCCAGTCAGCTGTTCTTCCATCTTCCCCAATGATTTTAGGGAAGCCTCACACAGTTTTCCACCTTACAAGTGGGAAGAGATGCTGTGAGGTTGGAAGGGCTCTCAGGAGGTGAATTCAAGGGGTCCAGCAGATGTACAAGACCTTCCTGGGCTCTGACATCCTGTGTCCAGGCTGAGTCCCCTGGTGTTTGAGAGTGTGAACCTGCAGCTTGAAGGGGAGAGCTGTGGCTGTGTGAGGGCAGGGTTTGGGAGCTGGAATTTGCCATTGCTGCAGGGAAAAGTTCATGACACGTGTTGCTGTTGGCTTAAAATGCAGATGTGTTGCCCTTCTGCATGGCCAGTGCCATGATCTGACCCACAGAACAGCTGAAACACAGCAGTTACAAACCCAGTTGTGACTTGGGAAGTTCTGTCATGGTGTTAGCAGTGCAGGTCTGCAGCATGAAATGCACAAACGTTATTGTGAAAGCAGACTGAATGGTTTATTATTAACAGGAATAGCTTACTGCTCATGGCATGTCTCTTTCCCCAAGTTTTGCAGCTAGACTATTAAAATTAATCTTAGTTATATAGGAGACTCTTTTTTAGAAAAAGCATATGTGTTTTCTAAAGCAGTCTTGGTACCCTGTCAGTTTGCTTTATAGAGTTGGAATCCTGCTTGAGTTTTGGAAACTGAAAACTGTGCAGAAATTAATTGGAGGCTTGTTGGGCCATACCAGGATATCCATCTGGACAGTTAAGTGGAGATAAGCCTGAGTTTGGTTCCTGCATTGTTTTGGGATGTCATCCATGAACTGGAGCCTTAGTGTGACATAAATAAGTCACTAAAGCTTGCTGTGGTTTGTCTTGCCATGAACCTCTCATGTGGCTCCTTTGAGGCAAAACAGTCCTGGCAAAGAGGAAATGATCTGAGCTTGGCACTGCGCTGGCTGGAGGCAAGAGGCTGGTTGGCACTGCCTGAGAAAACCTGTGTTTGGAGCTGTGCAATCAGTGCTGTGGTCCCAGGACACTGCAATGTGCAGGGTGTGCCTTCAGCCCCTTTGACAGCCCGACCAAAGTGGGGCTGTGAGAACCTGGCACAGATCCTGGTCCTGGTTCTGATGGAAGGGGAGTGCTCAGTACTGGAAGCATGTGGAGGCTGCTGGGAAATGGCCCAGGCTGCTCTGGGGAGTGTCCCATCTTAGTCTGTGTGATGGTGCATGAGGGAGGGGCTCTGCTGGCAAGGCAGGGGACAGGAGGTAACACCCGTGTGGGAAAGAAAAGACACATTTCATGGATTTTTGTAGGGATGCCTCATTAGGTTGTATGTCTTAACTCGCTACCAAGGTCCAAAGATTTGCTAACCAGTGGAGAAGAAAAGCATTTGTTTGTTGCTGGCTGTCTGAGGCTGTTTGAGCTTCTTTATGGGCCTTCTCCACAAGAGTAGCAGAGAAAAGCATCTGAAAACAGATTATTTGAGCTGGAACTGGAATGGGACTGGTGGGGAACAGGTGTATCTGAACCCAATGTCATCGTTTTTCTTGGTTGGTTAGTGCAGTTTGTGGGAAAAAAAGGGTAACAAAGTTAAATATACTCAAGTGGCAGAAAATGCTTTGATAATCAAAGAACATAGTCATTGATTTCTGCAGAAGTTTGTTCTATTCATGGGAGTAATTCCCCATATATTTTTCCATGTTTTGCATAGATACCACACTTGAAAGTTTAGTTAAATTGTTGTGTTCAGTGAAAACCAGGAATTTGGGATAGGATGGAGATGGTCTTACCTCAACACCTGGCTGGGGCATGGCCCTGTATCTATTCACACCTCAGAATTTGGAGGCACTCCTAAGTTTAGTAATACAGACACAGCCAGTAATGCCACCTTTTCCACCAAGATCTTGTAAGATAAGTTCTACTCACTCATCCTGTAGATCAATACAAGCTTTGCCACTATGTTCAACATCTGAATTTGTATTAATATTTCAGACTGAAATTCTAGCAGTAAGGATTTCTAGGGAGGTAGTACCTGCATGGCATTTATGGTGGGGGAGAAGATTTGATAGCTGAGCAGATGAAATTTAAGGTTGGAGGTTATGTTAGAAGAGGATGACTCCCTGTTTGTAGTTGTGTATACTTGATGTTAAATAAAAAGGGCTTAAATAAAACCTGCTTAAATCCTCTTGGAAGAGCATCACATACACCAAACATCCTTGACTAGCAGCTATTTGGCTGCCAAGGGGAGTGTTGCTTTATTTGTGGAACAGGGCAGACAAATCAATTGGGAGACCGTGAAGGGAAAGAATGAAACTTTTTCTTTTCTGGATACTCCTAGTTGTATGAAAACAATTTTGAACTGTCAGTGGGGCATGCTGAAACCCCAGTGTGTGAGCTGGGTTTAATAGGAAGTGTGCCTTAGCCTTTTGAAACCAGAACTGTTCAGAAGGTTTGCATTAGTGGTGTGTGTTAGTACTCAGTTCCCACAGATCTGTATCTGCTCCCTTCAGTGGGGGGCAAAGGATCCCTGCTGGTTGTCAGGTATTTGGGTAACAAGCCAGGCAAAATAATTCCTTTGGAAACAGGGGAGCTGGTTCTTTTTCTGTCTGGAAAAGGAAGCTGGGTCTTTGTGTTATGAATCCCACCATGTTCCATCCTCATGGCTCAGGTGATGGAACAAGGGCTGTTCTCATTACATGGTATAGAATATCCAGAGACAGTCTGGCAGCTTGGCAGAGGGCAGGATTATCATCCAAAATGACTGTGACTACTTAAAAGAAATTTGAGAGAAAGAAAAAAGCTGCAAAATAGTGCAGTCAAGTATCTCCTACTGCACTTGGGCCCATCAGCTGCACAGAAAGGGACCAGCTGGGGAGTAGGAGGAGGGATGTTCAAATGGAGAATGTCCTCCCAGGTATAAAATGTTCTTGTCCCGTGTTCTTTTGTTAGGCATTATGGATAGCATAATGCTGGAATTCAGCATGTGGTCTATTGTGCCTGGCCCAGGTTAGCCCCCACTGTGCCATCAGACCACTCCTTGAATACCAGCTTCCCTGAGAAAAACCAGGAGACACCGGTGAGTGCACTTAAAAGCTTTTAGAAAGCAGCTTGTCAGGAGAGTTAAAATGTGAAGACTGACAGCAGATGGCCTGTTAAAGACCCTTCGGGTAGCACAGGGTGTTGGGACTGAAGCACAGGGCATGGGCACTTGTTTTTTTCACTGTGTAATGCAAATATTTGCTCTGTCCAGAGGTTGGGTGGCTGCAGGATTGCTTGGTGCAGGGCATGTGGAACTACTCCCTCAGTAGTGCCTGAGCCTTCAGGTGTGTGGGAGTGCAACCTGGAAAAACAGGACCATGAGCACTAGGCCTGGCTGGGATTTGTTGGGGTGCAGAGCTCACTGTTGGAACTGGGCTCCTCCACAGGCTTTTTGAAAAGCCTTGGTGCCTTCAGAACACTGCAAAGAAGCTGCAGAGCTGCATTCCTGTGCTTGCCGAAGTCTAGAAATTATTTACATGCCAGTATTATGGAAGTAGGTATCTGAAATTATTCTTAAAACCTTGAATTACCAGTTTTTGAAAACACTGGGAGGTTTAGTTGTGGCTTTAGGAACGAGGTGTGCACCTGAGGCTCAGTGTGCTCAGCTCCCAGCTCCTGGGAGGAGGTGCAGCCCCAGCAGGTCAGACATCCCCTGGTGAGGTGTCTGAGCTCTGCTCATCCTTCTCTCTGAGCAGGGCTGGGCCTGCCCTGTGGGGCACTTCAGAACCAGAGCTCAGCCTGGTGCTGCTGCAGTCCCACCTCCTCCTTCAGGACTGGAAAGGGAGTTTTTATAGTTCCCAGCTTAGTCTGAGACTGAGCTCCCTGCAGTGGCTCAGCCCATCAGGTGTGTGTGCCCGTGTGGGTGTGTGGTTGGGAAAGGAGCAGTTCAAAACAGAATGGAAACATGTTCTTAAGCTGTAGCTGTTGATGAGATTTTTAGGTGTTTGTAGAAAGCAGATTGTCCAGGGATGGCTCTGCTTGCAGAGCTGTTGATTGGCTGGAACAGGAGCTCTGAAAGTGGCTTCTTTGAACTCTTGTTCTTCCCTCACCCTCATATCCTTGTGCACCAAACCCCAGTAAGATGTTGCATTACTGTGGAACCATCTACTCCAATAACAAGCACCATCGTATTGGACCAATGTGATAACCCACAGGGTTTGCAGGTCGTGTGCTGTGGTTCATGTGAGTGTGGTTTAAGGTTGGGGCTTAGTGTATCTGAGCATTAGATGTGTGGGGAGGACATTCCTGCTCCCTGCAGAAGCTCTGCTTGGTGCTCAGTTTTTGGTGACACCTGATTCAATTTGGCTGTGACATCCAGCTTTGCCCTGTGTTCCCCCTTCAGTGGCTTTTCCAGCTGACGTTGCCATCTCCCCTCCCTGGTTCAGCTCACAGTGGTGTCTGTGGTGGCACAGGGAGCCAGATGGGGATCTCAGCCCACCCTGCAAAAATGGATTTCTTTCCCTCCAGCCAAATCAGTTCTTCCCCATCTGGTTAATCGCTCAGCCGTGGGGAAAGCTGTGCCAGTGTGGAGGGGGCGTGATGTGCAAACGGGACTGAGTTCCTGGAGGGCTGTGGGAGGATGAACGTTGGTCTTTAAGCAGCTTTTCTGCTGGTTATGAAACCACAGGCTGGGCAACCACAACTCCTTGTGCAGTGGTGTTGTTCTAAATATTCCTGCACTTGAGATTCAGCGTCACTCGCTCTTCCGCCGTGTGGTCTGTGCTGCCTTGTCCTTGAAATTCCTGCCTCCAGTGTGTGTGCTGTGTCCTGTGTGAGGCAGGGCTGGGCATGGGGAGCCTGTTCCCATGTCACCTGGGTCATCCCAGCCGTGCCTGGGGATGGGTCCCTCTTCCAGAGGATGTGCTCTGTCCCTGTAGATGTTACAGTGACTGGTCCTTGTGTAGGCTGCGATATGTTCTCCAGGAGCCAATGATGAAGCATCTGCTACAACATTCTCTGACCTGGTTTGCTACCTGTTACCATATTTGAAGTTAATGAGGGGGAGCTTGAGCAGTCACAAGGAAAAGACAGGCTCCAGAGAAGTGGAGCATCCTTGTGGTGGGATCCCAGCCCTGTTGTAACACACCCCTGACAGTTGTCTTTTTATGCCCTGAACCTGCCTCACCCCTGTGTTGGTAACCTATGGTCTGTTCCTGTATTCTCCACAAGTATTTAATTGAATAAATGTATTTTGTACAGTGTACAAATGATATCTAAGCCATTGCTGCCAAACAGTCTATTTGATATCAAGCTATGCTTTTTAGATAAATTTCAATAACACTGCTACTAAGTGGTTTTATAGACCATTACTTTTGGCCAATTCATGAACTATCATACTAACGTATTTTCAGATGAATTGCCTTTATTATCCTACTAATACAATTAATGTATCTTCTCATGGTTACCTTGTCCTGTGCTTCGTTTCCGTGAGTGTAACAGCATTAACTGTGCAGAGACAGCCTTTACCTAGAAACCTGCTGGGCTCCCCAGAGCCCTGGATGTGTTTCTCAGAAACCATAAAGGCTTTCAGCATGTTTTTTCTTGTGTTCTTACATAGGAAACATTCACACTGAGCTACTTGGGAGGGAATAACCAGTGACACTCCTTGTGGAGGGTGGGATGTTACCAGGGGTGAAGGGCATTTCACACTGTGCCCTGTGCCAGTGTCTGGGCTGTGGCACAAGCCAGTGGATGAGTGAATTAAGAAGGGGATGATGGAGAGAGAAGGTTAATTAGTGAGGGCACAGGGCTTAGTGGTCAGTGTCAGAGGAAGGGTGCAGCCAGCTCCCTGAGGCTCTGGAGCTGCAGCCTGGAATGTGCTGCAGGAGCTGGGAGCCTTCACCTGCACCCACAGGCTTTTCCGTGTAAAGCCTTCGGAAAGGTTTCACATACACCGGCATCGATCGGGCTCTTCTGAGTGTCTTGGGGTTTTTTTAAGCTCTCAGCTTTTAAAGTTTTCTTTCTCCCAGCAGTGTGGGCCCTTGGAGTGTGGGTGTAGTGCAGGCTGAATGCAGGGAGGTGAATATTGCTGCCTCAGCCCTGGTGCAGCTCAGTGTGTGACGGCTTCTCGGGCAGAGCAGTGTCGGCAGTGGTGGAGCGAGTGCTTCACCTCTTCCCTGGTGCTGTGGGGTGACAGAGCCTGGGATGGCCTGGATCAGCCTGCCAGGGAGTGGGGCTGAGCCCGGGCTCGTCCAGGTGATGCTGAGCCCCCCAAGTGCCCCAGAGCTTTGGCTCTGCCCAGGGAAAGCAGCAGCTCGGTCTGTGCCGTTCCTGCACTGTTAACTGTCGGGTAGAGCAGGTGGTTGTTGGTACGTGTTGTAAACATCCGTGGTTACCAAAATTAGTGCCTTGTCTCCTGCTTCTTAAAAATAATGGGATGTTGTGATTGTCTGGCAGCTTTGGGGACATCTGGTGCTGTCAGAGCAACCTGACTGCTGAGATGCTGTGCAGGCAATGCTCTGTCCAGAGGAAGAGTTAAAAATCTCAGCTAATAAGTTTGAAAGCAACTTGAACGGTGGATATTTAGGAAAAGGAGTGGAAGGAGACTTAGGGAATGTATATTTCTCTTCCTGAATTTTTTTTAAAAATAAAAAATTACAAATGTAGATTTAGTCTGATCTTGAATTTCGAGGGCAGCCCAAAGCAGCAAGAGCTAGAATCTATTATGTCTGAAGTGATATGAATTGGTTTTATGGATCTATAACAACTTTAAATCCATTTTTACTGCAGCTGTGGTTCAGTTTATTCTTTTGTTGTGCTGTACAGCATCACAGTGTCAATCCAGTGATCTGTTGTAGTTGCTTATTTTTAGTTTTAATTTTCTTAGACTACCGATTTCAACAGCAGAGCTATTTTAGTAGTTTCACTGAACTTTTCCCATAATCATGTTTGCTGTTCCATTGGGATGTTGATATAAAACTGTAGCGGGAAGGAACGGCTCAGTGACAGCTTTGAACAGATCTCTTCATGCAAATCTGCTTTTCTCTCCTATGTAAATGTTAAGGGGAAGTGTAATAGATATGTAAGCTGTTAAGTATGAACCAGCTGGATTTTCTGGCTTTATGTAAGGCTTATATTCAGTACTTTACCTTTGTACTCCCAAAAGGTGGATTGGGTGAACGGGGAGGTGGAATGGGGTGAGTTAAACCTGGTTCTTGGTTTGATGAAGTGTTTGGGGTAATGACTCGTGGTGGAACTGAGAACACGGGCAGCTTTTTGGGGCTGTTGAAGTCCAGGTGTTCCTTTCCTCTCCCCCAAGCCTTGGGCTGTGCTTTAGGGCCAGTCTGGGAGCACAGGACAGCTGGCTCTGGGAGGGAGGCAGAGGGTACCCAGCATCAGGGGTGAAGTGCCCCACTGCCCAGGGACCACTAATGAGTGGCCCAGATACTGCCAGTTGTGTAATTGCTCTGATAAAATAGTGTGGCTTTTCAATAGGTTTTTGTATGGCTTTATTTGGTTTCGGCTGTATTTTCTACCTAAAATGTCCAGGTAGTGTCTGTATGTTGTCATTAGAAGCAGTTTTTTAAACTGTCACCAGTTGAACCAAAACTGACACTTCTGGAGGTGGTATAACCTTCACTTACACTAAATGGGTGGTTTGTGTTTGAGTCTCCATTTGAATTTATTTTTAAGATGCATTCCAACAGCATTAATAAAAAATTGTATTCATGCAATGAATATTTTCTTCTAGAAATGACTGCTGTCACTGCAGCCAACGTGAACTTCAAATGGGACCCCAAAAGCCTGGAGATAAGAACACTGGCAGTTGAAAGGCTACTTGAGCCTCTCGTTACACAGGTAGGAGAAAAAAGGGGGGGCAAAATAAACTTTCATAAAGATAACCTTTTTTGATGTATTATTTCAATTAAGTAACTTGCAAAGCTTAAATTCTAGGAGTAAAAATACTGAAAAACTAAAGATGGGAAGAAGTTTACAAGTAGTTCCTTGTTCAGTTTTATTGTAAGAGTTTCTGGGGAAGGAGTGTAGGAAGACTGTGCTGCTTCAGTGCTGGATAAGACACAGTATTTCAATTAGAAGTGCAGAAATGCATGTCAGTAACTAGTGTTCCATGTGCCTTATGCTGGATTTGTGAATAAAAGCTGCTTTCTGCATGGTGTACATGTCCTAATGAAATGCACTGAAGAGTGTAGGAAGGCTGGAGTAAGTCTTGTAAATGTGGGCTGTGCATATTGGGCATTTTGAAAAATCTTGGAAGAGGCTTTCTGGAAGGCCTGAAAGAGTAGGTACACTGGGGACAGTTCACTCATGTCCTTTGGCGTTGTTTTCCTGGGGTATGGAATGTCTAAAATGGGAATACAAGTTGGACACAACTCCTGCTAAGCACAGACTGCAATGGCCAAGTTTTGTTTCCAGTATTAAGATCCCTTTAGTCACCAAACCTCTGTCTGTCCCTGCCATTTGTTCCTTCTGGATCCTCAGTGGGATGACCTACTGTAAGGCTTTTTAGCTGAAGTTACTGGTGGTGTTTCTCCTTGAGAGAAATTGTCCGAATTTGACAAACTTACCTGAGCTAACTTGTTCATAGGACCTTTCTGTCCAAGGTCAGAGTCTGTAACTTACTGCTCAAGGAATAAGCACAAGAGGCTGTACTAGCAATCCCAAATTTTCTGAATGATGTGACTGGCAAAAGACAGAGAGGGAAATAGAGCAAATTGCCTTGTTGCAACTTGTTCTTTCTTTGTAGTGCATGAACTGAGACTGCTCAGTACAAATGCTCCCCATTACTCAGTACACCAGTGCTCCTGTGGTATTCCCAACTGATGGTGTTCCCTCTCTGAGTCAGCCCCTGAGAAGATGGATTCAGCTCTGGGGACCTCTGTGTCAGCAGTCCTCGGGCTTTCCAGAGTAGTAATTTTTTTAGCATTGTAATTTAATGTCCCTCAGAAGTAGCTTTGTGTGCATTTTCCTAGGCTTTGCAAAAAGGAGAGGAAAGAAAAAGGCAAATGGAGAAGTGTGTGTGGGTTTTGTGACCTGTCTGTGTTTGATGGAAGGGGATGGATCCTGATCCTGGTGGTTGTGTAGCTGCTGGTGACAGCCCTGCTCCCTGCAGGGTTTCGGTGTAAAACATAGAATTGGTGATGTTTGTTGATTGCAGGAGGATTGTGAGAGTTCACTTTGGGTTCTTTTAGGGAAATAATGAGCTCTAGGGAGTCCTTTGCTGAAAAGACATTGTGTTTCTAGATTTCTATAGATACAGCCTTCAGCTTTGTCTGGGGTCTCTTATGACTGGACAGTTATCCCAAACTAATTATTCCCAGCCTGGTTTCTATTATGTGGTGCCAAAGAGCTCTGGCCTGTTGCTGAGGTTGCAGTTTATCAAAAATACAAATAGATCTCAACTCTAAAATCAACTATTCAGGTCTGCTGCTGATAAAAAAGTCTTTAAGCTGTTTAGCTGCATTCATGATGCTCATATAAAGAACCAAGAAGTAGGTAATGTTTAAGCAGATGTGAGAAACACTCGTTAGGTTACTTTTGGAGCTGGCAGCAGTGTAGGTATTGGTGATATGGTGTCTGGTAAAAAGCACAAGTGGTGTTGCTGTCAAATGGATAAAGATCTCATTTGTTTCCTGTTGGTTTTTTCCCCTTCCCTCTGTGCCTTTAGGTAACAACACTGGTCAACACCAGCAACAAGGGCCCCTCTAATAAAAAGCGAGGGCGCTCTAAAAAGGCCCATGTTTTGGCTGCTTCAGTTGAACAAGCAACAGAGAATTTCCTGGAGAAAGGAGACAAAATTGCCAAGGAGAGCCAGTTCCTGAAGGAGGAGCTGGTGGCGGCCGTGGAGGATGTTCGCAAGCAAGGTGAGAGCTGTGTGCCTTGGCCTGGCACACTGTGCCTCCTCAGGGCAAATTCCCTTGGGGGGGTAGTTCCCTTTGCTTTGCTTCTCACTCTGCACCTCTCCACTGGTGTGGATTCTCTGCTCGACTTCCTGATGTCCTTGAGGAGTAATGGGAACTGGATAGGTTTGGAAATTGGATGTCCCAAGTAGAGATTAAGAAGAGAAGCAGAAGGGCTGATATTTTTGAAGAGTGTTTAAAAACTCAGTTAATCTCAAAAGTAAATGTGCTTCCCCCAGCTATAAATTTTATGGAACTACATCTCAAATGTCAATAACTTCTTCAATATTTCAATGTATACACACCAGCATTGTAGGGGAAAGAGCCAAGTGTTGACTTGACAGAGATGTGTATCTTGAATATGCAAAATGTAAACAGCAACAAACAGAATGTGAAGACCTTGATTAAATATTCCAGGCTTCCTCCCCCACATCTAGTGTTGATTTTTATCATTTTCTTCTTTACTTTCTTGGAGAAGACCTGCAAGAAAAGCCAACTTACTCTAAAATATGCACTAGTAAATACTGTTGCTCATAAATCATTTATCATTCTTCCAGTCATGAGTCTTTTCTATGCTTCAGTGAAACCCAGTCAACTGGTATTAATGGTGACGGCTGCTGCAAAAAAAAAGGAAAACTCATTAGCATTAATTACTTGTTTGTAGCTGAAGTTGCAGTGTGGTGAAATATTAGTTAGAAGTGGTTCTAAGTTCTGGATGATCCTGGTTGACAGACCAAAGAAAGATCAAGGTAAGAAGACTGCAGTGTAAGGGGCTAATTGAGGTGCTTCATTTAACAACAACAAACAGTGAGAGACCTTTTTGACTCAAAGCTCTGATTCTTGGTGCTTGCTGCTCAGAGCTGAGAGTCAGAGCTCATCTGGGAGTGCTTCCAAAGGATATTGGTGAGGGAGCTGTGCTCAGCCCTCAGGATTGAGAAGTGCAACGAGCTGGATTTGTAGTTGTGTATTGCAGTGAGAAGCTGGTAGGAAGGAGTGACAGAAAAACCACCTGGATGGTCCTTTCACTTTGTTTTTGGCCCTCCTTGGTTTTGAGACTACACATAGGCTTGGTGCTAAACCTCCTTGCTCTGTTGGCCTTTGAGAGAGGAGGAGAAGCTCAGAGCTGGGAGGTGCTGGAGTGAAGTCCCTGAAGTTCCCACCTTAATGTTGCTTCACTTCTTCCTCCCTTTGGTGCATAGAGAGGTGGCTGTGGCTGTCCCTGGGCACAAGTGGTGCCCACCATGGCTGGTGGGGACACAGCTGAAGCACAGCCAGGGGCAGAGCTGGGCCCTGTCACTGTGCCAGTGTTCAGCCAGGTTTAGCAGAGCAGCTCTTGGTAAGGAAATGAAAAATCAAACCTGCCTTTGAGGAAATTAGGAGCAAGAGGTGAAAAATGAGAGACAGCAGAGGGAAGGGTAGTTGCTGCCAGTGGCTGGGAATTGCAGTTCTCAGCAGTGCAAACAGCAGCAAGGAGACACAGCCTCCCCACAGACATGTTCATACACATTTCAGGAGCATTCCCAGTATTGTGGCAGAGCAGTTGAATTGGTGAACTGGAGAAACAAGGGAAGTGTAATGCAAAGCCTGTGCTTGTGTTCAGCAAGTCTGCCCTGGGGTTGGTGCCTTTATCTGCTTTTTACAACGGGCAGGAGTGGACAGGAGGATGTGGGTGTTGTGGTCAGCAGCAGGGGGATCAGGAGCTGTGTCTGACAGCAGCAGTGGGATTACAGATACAGAGCACAATTTATCTTCAGCAGGGGACAGGAAAATAGAATTAATAACGCCTCTATTTAGAGTAGGGAGCGGTTTAGTTACTATAATAAAAAAAGATGAATGGATGTAGACAGGGATTATGAAGATGATTAGGACAATAGATAACTTGTCTCATCAGAGAAAATTAAAAAATTTTTTTTTTAGCCTAGGAAGAGGAAGATGGAGAGAGTACATGATTTTAGTGAGCATGCTTGTTCATAAAATCCCATTTGTTGGGGGTAAAAACAAAGAAGTGAAAAGAGCTATTCTGAATGAATAATAGCATGATTGCACACTAAATCAATATAAGTGGATCTTCAAAGTCTTACTGTTTTTTACAATGGAAGAATAAATTACAGCTTGCTTTAAATATTAAACAAGTTAATGAAATATCCTGCAGTAAGACTCCTGGCCTTTTAAAGATTTGGACTTCTGATTTCTTATGAAGTAGTAAAACTTTTTAAGATTTTGAGCAGAATAGTGAAGACAAAGAATCAAAGTGTTTTTCAGAATAGATCCTGCTGTGGTTGTTGAAGAGACTTGGTACTAGGAAAGATTTGATGTGAACATTTTGGATTTCAGTGTCCTTGTGTTTTTTACAATCATTTCTGCCACTGGGGCTTTGCTGGGTAACAGAAGGGGCAATATTGGTCCTGCCCAGCCTTATCCCCCCACTGTGAGCTCTCTGTGGGGTTCTCCCTTCTCATGAAACCTGGTTGTGTGGTGGAGTGCTCAGCCCTTCTGGGAGGTGTTCTGGACCTGAACCAGTTCCATACCCAGGTGCTTGGCACCTAGAGAGGTTCCAAACTGGGATTAAGAAGGAAATTTCTTTTGGATCAGACTGAGGCTGTTCCTGATTTCCTGGAGGGACCAGTGGCCAGAGTTCACTGTGTCTGTATCTCTGTAGATGTGTATGTGAGTGTGGGATGCAGGGCATTAACTGTGCTCTGAGTGTCCAGTTTCTTCCTGTGGCAACTTTACATAACAGACCAAAAAGTAAAGCTTAAAATTAAAACACTTATGCCTGTGTTTATGGTTTGAGGTAAGAATGGATGAATGGTCTTGTGAATCCTGTGGGCTTTGATCATGTTTCAGGTTGCAAATGCAGGAGAACAGGCAGACTGATGCAGTGTGGTGCCTTTCTGCTTCGTGTTTCTAAGTGAAGGTTTCTTCAAAACTGAACAGTGAGACAAATTATGAAAGGGGAAGCCAGTTTTTTCAACTGTACTTCACACAAGATGCATGGCTTAAGAATTTCCAAGGAGCAGAAGGAGGCCAGTTGTGGAACACCTTGAACTTAAACTCTGAAATATTCTTGGAAAACTCAACTTCAGAATTCTGTTGTGACCAGCTGGCTTAGTTTATTTGAAAGGTGCAGTGACTTCAGTTGTTTTCCTGCAAGAACAATGTTTTAGGAGTGTGCCTCTAGGATCAGAAGTGATCCTTCAGCCAAGGACTTGGAGTCTTTGAAAAGCCACAACCTAAGGGAGCTCTCTTGGCAAACTGTAGGAATGTTGTAGACAGTTTACGGATTTAAAAGAAGACAAGATTAAGGAATTAATAGAAGCTTTTTTGCTGTAAGTATCCCCTCCCATGTGGATACTGCAGAAGTGATGCAGGGCCTTGTCCCTTATAGCAGGAAGCCAGGGCAGCCTGTTGTGACACTCGTGGTGGTGCTGAGGGTGGCACCAGTGGTGAGATGGGACTTCAGTACCCAGCAGAGACTGACAGCCCTGATTTCCTGCCTGCCATCCTGTGGTGGGGAATCCAACCTGCAGGAGCTGTGCTGGGCTGCTCTGGGCAGGGGCAGGAGTGGCCTGGTGACACTCTGGGTGTCTCCAGTGCTGCTGGCAAAGCAGCCTGGGGACAGGCTTTGAGCTGGGAGGTGCTGAAGGGTACGAGGGGATGGGTGGGCACCAGTTTGCAGCTTGAGCACCAGTGCCTGTGTGTCCTGGGCTTTCCTGCCTTGCCTGTCCCCTCTGCCCTCCCGTCAGTGTTGGTGGGAACAAAGGGCTCTGCCATGGTCATCATGTTCCACTGCAGGGGTTGGAGGGGCTGTGGTGCTGTCTGAAAGGGCTGCCAGGCCCCCTGGGCACAGTGGGAAGGAGACTAGAAAATGGTAATTTTCTTTTGAGGGACTAAAAGGTTCCTGTTTCTGAAAGAGTTCCATTAGATTTAATTGAACTCCTCGTGCTTTATTGATAAGATCATAGGACAGCTACTGTTGCCCTTCTTTTCTCAGCTCTTTTATTTTCTTGCCCCTCTAATATCTAGTGAAAATCTAAGGTTATATTGGAAAAACAGATTACTCATGTAAGAATTTGTACCAGCTATATAATCTGTCTCTCATAGTTGGGCTCTTCACCATGTGTTACTTAAAACTCTTCTTTAACAGCTTCTAAACTTATGTTACCTCTGGTTCAGATTTGAAAATGGGAAGATTATGCTGGATCCCATTTGAACTGGTAATGGCTACACACAGTGCAAGAGCTGCATATTTAGGCCAGGTCAGAGTCCTCTTAGCATCTGAATCCAGCTAAAATAACTACCTCATGTTGCTTTTCCTTTATAAAAACTCTGAAAGCCAGCTTTCTTTAATTGGCAGAAATATATATATATGCAACAACTTTAAATATAATCTTTCTTTAATTCTGGAAAGCTGGTTATCTTTTGACACCCTGACAAGCTGTTTGAAACTCACTAAATCTTTTAAAGTCTCTTGTTAAAGTAAAAAGGAATAGCATTTTATTTCAGGGCTGGCTTGAAAGGTTGCAATTTAAGAGATGGGTAGAAGATAATTTTGTTTTTAACTGCCTTAGCAGTTTGAGATTCAGGTGAAGCAAGTGGTTGCCTGTCTGAGTTGATGTAAGTAGAAAATAAATGAAAAAACATTCTTTTGGAAGTTGAAAATGTGGGAATTTTACATAAAAGTAAATAGTAAGTATTTTTGGTGAATTTTGGTTTTGGCATATCATAGAATGGCCTGGATTGGAAGGGACCTTAAAGCTTACCTTGTCCCACCCCTGCCATGGGCAGGGACACCTCCCACTATCCCAGGTGCCTCCAACCTGGCCTTGGACACTTCCAGGGATGGGGCAGCCCCAGCTTCTCTGGGCACCCTGTGCCAGGGCCTCCCCACCCTCCCAGGGAACAATTTCTCCCCAATATCCAATTTAAGCCTACTCTGTTTGAAGCCATTCCCCCTTGTCCTGGCACTTCATGCTCTTGTAAATATATATCCTTAAATTCTGAGATTGTTAATTGGTTTCATACTTGTGTTGGTGACATTTATTTTATTACTGGCCTCCTCCAGAAGGAATAAAGAAAGGGTCATGTCAGCTATGCTGGGCTGTTGAACTCTCCTGGCTGGTTGCAGTTTTCAGCATTGGTGGTGCATTCTCTTTCACCTATTTGGGATTCTGAGGCTCTTAACCCTTGTCCAGGTAATGGGTCATGTTCCTCAAATTTGGCTAAGTCATAGATTTGGGATGATATTTAGAGCTGGCCTGTGCTTGGACAGAAACTTTTTTTCTCTGTCACAGTACTGAAGTAGCATATTTTTTAACTTAAAATGTTATGTGCCACTCTTGGTTGTATTATTTAGGATGATGGAAGGGTGTTACATAGGAGAGAGCATTTGTACAAAATCAAGTATCTTGATGTGGTTGCTTGGACAGGCTGGCAGCTGTGCTTGGACTGAATTTAGTTATGAAGGTGGGGAGTGCTTGGGTGCTAGAAACTCTTCCAGAGCAGGATGGTGAGTGTGGATGCTTAACCCCAGGCTCTCCAGCTGTTGGTATTTTTGAATAGTTAAGTTGTTAAATAAGGGGAGACATCCCAGGACTGCATCACCCAGAGATTGTGGTGCAGACCTTGCCCAGCCCCATTTGGTTGTGGGCTCCATGGGACTCACTGTCAGCTGTCACTTGTCAAGCACTCTGGGAGGTTTTTTCTTCTCATCTGAGACAGGCTATTTTTATTTTGGTATTTGGCCATGTGGACACTTCTTTGTACAGGTTTGGGAAGCCTCTGACACAGCAGTTAAAACAGTTCATCTGCTTCCTGGTCACCTCCTGCTGCCTCCACATCTCTGACCTTGAGGACCTACCATTTTCTATACTGGGTCCAAGCTGTTCTCCCAGCATTTCTGAGATGCAAAGAGATCCAAGAATAATAATGTGGATTCCAAAATTTGCTGCTGTGTAGGAACTGTGGTTCTGGAAGCTGCCTGAAAAAGCAGGGGAGAAATCCAAAATTTACTCCTCTGAGTGTATGCAGAGATTACTTTTATGCCTTCTGGAGGAATTGCTTTAGCTGGGGAAAGTGGCCTTTGCTTTTCATAGTTAACCAATGGCATTGTTGCCATCTGAAACCCAAATTCTTTCCTCCTGCAGCAGATGCAGACCCACGGGCTATGAAATGCTGAAGCGTTTTACGAAGCGGTGCCTGGCTTTGAATTCCAACCAGGGCACATCCAGCCAGGTCATCGCTGCGAGTTGTTTACAGTCCCAGGAGCTGTGGCAGCTCGCTGTGTGTTTACAGGGCTTTCTGCTGCTTTCTGCTTAACTCCTACACGCACACAAATCAAAGCTTTTGCTCAAGCTTTGAAGGCATTGTAGCTCGTGAAATAACTGCAGCCCTGCGAAGGCAAACTGAATTTGCCTCTCCAGAGGATTCCGGCGTGTTAAAACACCTGTTTGAATGGAAATTAGGACCCAAGTGCTACTCGCCAACCCTCCCTCCCTGCACAAGGCCCTTGGTGAGAGCTGTACGAAGGGGTTCCCACATGCTTTGTTAATGGTTGCCTGTCCTTTACAAGCACATGTTCTCAGATTAAGCTGGCTTGCCCTGGCACACGGGCGGTGCCGTGGTGCTGAGGGAGCCCTGTGTGCCCTGTGCAGGGGACCTGATGAAGAGCGCGTCGGGGGAGTTTGCGGACGACCCCTGCTCGTCGGTGAAGCGTGGGAACATGGTGCGGGCGGCGCGGGCCCTGCTCTCCGCCGTCACCCGCCTGCTCATCCTGGCAGACATGGCAGACGTCTACAAGCTGCTCGTCCAGCTCAAAGTGGTGAGTGTGGCTCTGCTGTGTGCCAGGAGCCTGTGTGGCACGTGGGTGCTGCCAGGGCCTCGCCTCTGGAGGGGGGAAGGTGTTGGGGCGTTTCCTCTCGGCACGGTGTGTGCAGTGGGTGTTTGCCACTTGTTCTTACTCTCATTGTCAGCTGTTGAGTTGCACTTTGTTCTGAACTTTTAGTAGAGAAACTGACTGGGTCTGTGGCTGCAGGTGGTAGCCCTTTCATCTTACATAAGTAATTTGGCTGTCTTATAACTTGTAGCTACTAGGGATGAGTAGCTTCAGCAGACTAAATAAAATGGAAATGGAATGTTGGAGGAAGCCTTTTCTTCCCTTGAGTAAGAAAGGGTGGTGGGTGGGTTGTGCAGGGTTTGAAATGAAATGAGATTGGATACTGGGCCTGCCTTTGCTTGTGAGCTTTGAGGACTCTCCTTGTGCCCTTCAGTGGCCACTGCTGTGGCTCTGCAGGCCCTGGGCCCTCCATGCTCTCCCGGGTGTGTGTACTGGGCTGTGTCTGGCACCTGGTGACTATGACATAGCAGCTAAACCTTGTGTTCTATTAGCCTTTGAAATGTCTCTCCAAACAAATAACGGGGCAGAGGAAGATTGCTTTCTCTGCCTGCTATGAAATACATTCTGAATTACTTCCTGACCTGTGGACTGTATTGCTTGGAAAAATGTATGAGTGTATATTCTTTTAGGTGGAAGACGGTATCTTGAAACTGAGAAATGCTGGCACAGAGCAGGACTTGGGTATCCAGTACAAAGCCCTCAAACCAGAAGTGGACAAGCTTAACATAATGGCAGCCAAAAGACAACAGGTATAGTGTGGCAACTCTTTCTTCTGTGAATTATTTCTTCTTTTTTTTTTTTTTCCAAGATAAGGGAGCCTTGCTGCTCGTGGACAAGCCCCATTGCTGCTAATACTTTTTACTTGGTTTTTTTACACTTTATTGCTGAGTACTTTGTGTTGCTGTGCCATGTTTAGGAACTTTGAGCTTGCCTGGTAGGCAGGAAAAGTCTGGCTGTAGGGTGCTGCTTCTGATAGAACTTGTTCTTAGAAGCATTTGTTGATGTCAATGCTTTAGTGCCTCAATGAAATGCTGCTCCCCAAGACTTGCACTTCCCATTTTGAAGCATTGCAGGTGTGGGTAAGGAAAGAGAATTGAGATGTCCCAGTGCCTGGTGCACTCAGCACGAGCCCTCATTGCTGTTGTGGTTCACGTGTCCATGTACAGGGAGCAAAACTCGGCTTTTTCCAAGGAAGGGAGTGGTGATGCTCATTAGTCTTGCACTGAAATGCCCATTGGAGAAGGAGTTTAAATTCCTGTTTGTTATGGGTATGTTCTGTGTTTGGATAGCTTGTGCGTGACCTTAAATTGCATGTGAATTTTGTTTTGTTCAACAGCACTGGTGTGACTCATTCTTGTGTAGGTAAGTTTTCAAAAGAAAGCAGAGGTGTGGGCAGTTCCACTTATCAGGAATAGCATAATTCTTGTAGAGCATTTTTTGCCTCTTTGTTCTGCTGATACGTGCAAACCAAAATTGCTTATGCACCCCTGACACTTCTTGGGGCTTTTTGCACGTATTTATCTTAGAAAATAAACTGGGTATAGTCTAAAATGGATTGCCACTTGGTCATGTATCTCAAATCTGATTGCAGCAAATGGGAGTAGGGTTGTGATGGCAATGCAATAAATGCTCCTAAACTGCTTTGTGATGGATTGTTCTGCACCATGGGAAGAGGTTGTACAAAATCTGTAAATCTTTACTCCTGCTTGGAGTGCCCTCCCTGCTTGGTGTGGACCTCACAGAGGTCACATATTGCCCATTCATTTTGAAGAGTCTGACAGCTTTTTTTCCCTCTTCTCAGTAAGGCAGTCCCCATCTTCATTTTCATCACCTCTTTGTTAGATTTAAGAGGTAACTTTAAAATTATGATGCTGCTAATAACTGTGTTCCTTCTTCCTTGTATAAACTTGCTGGCTGGGCTGGACTCAGAAGCTTTATCTCACCACAGTGCTTCTGTTGCAAACAGAGGTGATGGTGCTTTAGAGAATTGCAGCAAGGAGTGTTTGAGAAAAGACTTATGGACTCACTTGCTAATCTTAAATTAGCAGTAATTACAGTTATTGGATTAATTTTGTCTCATTGGAGGTGAACAAGAAGTCGAATGATATGATATATTTGTTCTTCTGAAATTAAGTACCTGAGTCTCTTGAGGAGAGTAAATGCCATCTTCTAGGTGTGATTAAGGAAAACATTCTGCTTGTGAGTCTGGGAGTTTAAATTAAAGATGATCTTGCTTCTCATTTGCAAGTGCAAGACAGGACAGCTTTCAAAGTGCTGATTCTCTGCTGTGGAGAGGAGCACAAATCCAACATCAGAGTTGGACCTGTGGAGTTGAGTTGCCCTTCAATTGCATTGGGTTTTGTCATTATGAAGCTGTTGTGTCATGCAATTAGTTGAGCCCTTAAGAACAGGAATGTCAGCAGGATTTGAGCATTATAAGCAAAGAACCTGCGTGTCCTTTGAAGACATAGGGAATATTCTCAAACGCCTGTTTTCCTCCTTTCATTTTCCCGTTAGGAACTGAAGGACGTGGGTCACCGGGACCAGATGGCGGCGGCCAGGGGAATTCTGCAGAAGAACGTGCCCATCCTGTACACAGCATCCCAGGCCTGCCTGCAGCACCCTGATGTTGCTGCCTACAAGGCCAACAGGGACCTGATCTACAAGCAGCTGCAGCAGGCAGTGACTGGCATCTCCAACGCCGCCCAGGCCACGGCCTCTGACGATGCTGCCCAGCAGCAGGGGGGAGGTGGAGAGCTGGCCTATGCTCTCAACAACTTTGATGTAAGTTTGGAACCCTTCGTGTTAAATACACCCCCAGTGTTGACTCAATTCTCATATCATCCACCTGGTTTACTGGCAGCAGCTTACTTTTATTTACATTGCCTGAATGTTGGTTTTCTGCTGAAATAGAGCAAGTGGTAGGTAAAGTAAAAAAAGTCTTGCCAAACTAGGGTTGATGGAATATAGGAAGTTCTATATGGGGTTCTCGGTGATTGAAGGTTGTCAAGTTAAACTAGGTCTGAAATAGCAGTTAGGCTACTGCTACCTTAGATGTAAGCCCTTGGTTTATTTGAAATTGATTATTTCATAATATATTTATGTAATGTATTCTTGTAGGTGACAGAAATGATTTATTAAAAGTGAATAATGTCTTTGGAATTGCCCAAACTACCTATTGAGAGGAACATGAAGTGGGAAGTTTAATATGATCTTTGGTTGGGAATGAAGTAATTTCACACTGATGTGTTGTACTGATCTGTCATGTTCTTTGTCTCACGTTCAGCACGTTGCTGAGGACAGCCATGCATTTTTACTGAACTCTTTCTTTTTGAAGCCAGGATTCTGTGTCTACCACTGATTCAGCCTCTGAATTTTAAACACCTTAGCATTAACTTACCTCTGGAACTTTATTTAATATTGCAAAGCCATCACTCAAAAGGTATTTAATAGTGGTGGGTTTGCCAGATTTTGCTCACCTTCTCTTTTCTGCTGTTACCACTCTTGTTCCTGCCTTTCTGCCATGTTTCTTTTGCCAGGATAAAGTATTGTTTGAGTTGTCCCTGTGCCTGGTGGGGAAGCCTTTCTCTGTGATCTCTTGGGTAACAGCAGGATGTCATGGCTGTCTTGATCTTTGTGACTGATTTCTGTTTGAAGTCTGCCTTTCTTATTCCATCAGCTCTATGCTCAGTAAGCCTTAGGAACATGCCTTGGGTTCCCCTGAGGGAGCACAGGTAGCTGTGGGAGGGAGAGGCAGGCCCTGCAGCAGCAGTGTCAGGGACTGACTTGGGTGCATGGAATCGAAGCAATTCAGCTCAGGTTGTGGATTGCCTTATCTAGCTCAAGCCATCTAATGAGATTTCTGATATATCACTGTATTTTACTATATAAACTCTCCAATATGTGACCAGAGACTACTTTGAGTGGTGCAGTTCACATGAAGCTTGTGAGCGTTTAATTCACTTTGTGAGGCTCTGTAACAGCAGCAGTGCTTGGTCAGCAGGCCCAGCTTCAATACATGTTGTGTGTGATAGCTTTGTTGTCTCATCCCTGCCAAAGGAGGCTCACAAAACAAATGTGTTGAGGTTCTTGGCAGATGTTATCCCTGCACTTCATTTCCTGCTACTGCTTGAGTGTTATTTTGCTCTTGTAGCAGAGGCTTTGCACACACATGCCCCCAGATGCTCCAGTGATGGTAAAATATTAAATGGCTACCAGAAGATAACAAGCTGATGATTATCTCTTTTTTGATGGTGCAGTTCATGCTACCATTGTATCAGCCACATGGCTAAAAGCTTCAGGAAAAATGAGGAATGTGTTGGAGGACACATGCCATGTCCTCATCCTGCTGAGATGGCTGTGTGATTACTCCATAGGGATATCAAATGTGCTGGCTGGCAGGAGCAGTGGTTGTGCCATGGCTGCTGAGGTTGGCTGGTGTACAGACTGAGAGCTCCAGTTCAAGAGAATTTGGGGCTTTTATAATTAGCAACTCCTGCCCCTGTAGTGGCAAGAAAAGCCACCCAAACCCTAAACAAACTTTGAAACGGCCAAATAATTTTTCTTTAATAAATTACAGACCTGTTTAAATAAATGACCTGGGAGTACTCAAAGGTGGTAAATACTGCACAGCTTCTTCCTGGGGAGCTTCCTTGGGTGGTGTATTGGCCCCTTGAGAGCAGATACATCAGTGCTGCTGTTTCAGCCTTAAGTCTCTTGGTATGAGCTGTGCTTCCTCGTGCTCAGGCAAAATAAACCTGTGTTAATTTTCTGCCGTGAAGAAATTGATTTCTGTGCTGTGTGAAACCTTTGTGTTGGTGTTTCTCTTGGAGAGATTTGAGAATACAGTTGTATTTACCAGCCTAACAGTGAAGGAAGACTGGACAAAGTAGGACAACAGAGTACTGTATATAGGGCTAATTTTGGAGGTTTATTTTCTTGTTCATAATAAGATAATGATATCTGACAAGTTAACTAGAGAAGACATGTCTGGATTGACAAGTAGTTAGGAAGAGTTCTGTACTTTGAACCTTATTCGTGCTGGCACCTTCGATTTTTGCCATTCACGTAACGAGGCTTCCTGTGGCCAAGACTTGTTTAGCTGTCAAAGAGCACAAGAAATGATGAGCAATGTAATCTTCTGGGGAACCTCTTAGGAATTTTACAAAAGTACTCATGAAAATCCTCCTCGGCGCCAAAGCAGCGTCGTTTGCCCTTTAGTGCCGGGTTGGGGCGTCGCTCTGAGTGTTGGTTGTGTTGGTGACTTACCAGTAAGTTGCTGCTTGGTGTGATCACTGATGTCCCGAAGCTTTCTTTCACCAGAAACAGATTATCGTGGATCCCTCGACGTTCAGCGAGGAGCGGTTCCGGCCGTCGCTGGAGGAGCGGCTGGAGAGCATCATCAGCGGCGCGGCGCTCATGGCCGACTCCTCCTGCACGCGGGACGACCGGCGCGAGCGCATCGTGGCCGAGTGCAACGCCGTGAGACAGGCCCTGCAGGACCTGCTCTCAGAGTACATGGGCAACGTGAGTACCTGCTGCTCTCCTCCTGCACTTCATCAGGTCACATGTGGAATCCAGGCTGCTTTGTCCCATTCTGAACAGAGTTGGAACAGCAACAGGTGGTCCTGACAGATGTGTTGTGAGGTAGGAGGAAACACTTCTCTTAAAATTCATCTCTAATCTTCCAAGCAATTTGTCGTTATCATAAAGTGTTAACCCTTTGTCACTGCTTTTATTTTGTGGCTGGTGATATTGGTTTGTGTAGGAATTGAGTGGAATTGGTCTGATTTCCACCCTGCTTTACATAAGGTGACAGAGCTTATGCAAAAAGTAGTGCTTCACATCTGCTGGCTCTTGGAAAGTTTAACTGTGTCGTCTTTTTAGCTGAAGGCATAAATTGTCAGAATCAAGTTAATTAGTGTTGCTACTCAGTTTGAGTAGAGGTGATGTATCAAGTTAAATATTTAGTAAAAAATCCTGAGAGCAGTCTGGTATAAATATTGAGCTCTGAGCAGTTCTTTTCCAGTGTTTAGGCACTGAATGTGCACACAGGGTTTGAAGCCTGAGTGTTTCTGCAGTTGGAGTGTCATTTCATGCGGATGAGCTTCTGCATTTGAGGGCATCATGATATAATAGTGGACTTTCTTTCTCTCCATTGCCCCTTTGCTCTTGTCCCAGAGGGTTTTAATCTGAGTAATTTGCTGTGTGGAGGGGCGAGGTTGGGCTATCATGAGATTGACACTGTATCTTGTTATTAAATACTGTTAGAGCTGATTTTGGAAATAAAGTTGCAGAAATGGCAACAACTTAAGCAAACTATATGGTTTGTATCACAATGGCAAATAGCGGGAAGAAATCTTAATGGAAGTGTTAGTTATGCTTTTGAACATCTTTGAGGTGAAACTTGGTTCAGAGAGGACTTTTTTAGAGAGCAGGACTGACTTAGGGACCTCTCTGTGTTGGGTACCTTACCTTCCCATCTCGTGGTGAAAACAAGCTCAGTGTAGTCCAAAGGCTGCCGTGTGTGGGTTGGGGTGGTAGAATTTGGAGAACAGATGCTGTGTGTGGTAGAGAGAAAGGAAAACAAGGATTTCTGTTTACCAAAGACAAGGGCAAAGTAATTGAACAGACTGGAAGGCAAGTGTGATGTAGCCTGCGGGCTGAGAGAGGTGTTTCATGCAGTCTGTCTTAATTGCTTGTGAAAGTAGCTTGTGCTCAGTGTTGACATTTTGTACAACTTTTGCAGCTGGGAAGCAAAGCATGAGGTTGTGCCATTCAAAACTCCTTTGAGCAGGGTGTTTTATTAGTCTGTGAAGCATCAGCAGTAATCCCTCAGACAAATGTGCTGCTGCATTGGATGGAGCCCTGTCAGCACGACTGAGAATGGAGCAGCCACCAAAGGGTAATTGAACATGTGGGAGAGGTAAATGCTCAATCTTGCATGTAAGAGTTGGTGGCATTTGTCTCATTGAAAGTTGGTCAATGCTCATGTGAGTGTGGAGCTTTGACTTCCTCTCAGAGATGCCTTTCCTCCTCCTCAGCCATGTGCTCCTGTCTCTGATACCAACTTAAAACTTAAAGTAATCACATTTCCTTGGAAAGAATGTATTCCCTCTGTTATCTCCTTTAACACATTGTGAAATTAGTGGAGCATGCTGAATTTTTTAAAGTCACTGCTATGTTATGATTGTAGACAGTGTAGTTGAGGAAATGAGATTAGAAATTCAGTGAAATGGAGTGGAAAAAGCAATTGATAAATTATGGTGAAATTGTGGGATGGTGTGTGAAAATCCATACTGTAAACCCCCCCATGATTAAGGTGAAGAATGACTAATAGTTGGGAATCTAAACAGTGAAAATGGTTGGATACATCTGCATGAAGAGTAGGGATGTGCTGACTTAGAGTAGTGGCAGAGGAAATGTCATTTCATGGATATGTATGATATACCCACAGCTCCTGGGATGCTTTCCTCCAGTCTCCCTTGGAAGGAGGAAGTGAATTGGGCATTAAATCTGTTAATTGAACTGCACTTGCAGTGCATCATAAATCCTGTCCAAGTGCTAGAGTAAGAGGTATTTATTGGCCAAGTATAAAAACTCAGAGGACTGGATGAGGAGCACACTGGAAAGGCTGAAGCACAGGAATGCCTTGAGGCACATTCCCCTTCAGTTTTGAATGCCTTCTCTTTTAGTGACTTCCTCAAGCTTTTGGGTTTTCTTTCAGATCTCTGGCAATAACAAGACTGTCTCCTAGATAGTTTATAACTCAGTTTAGTGTTTTAGACCCAGAGTTTAAGTGTTTCTCTGTGCCTGTCCTTGAGGATTTGGAAGCATTGGAGGCTGTGTTATGGTGTGTGGCAGAAGCTTTTAGCTGAGTAACAGTTTTGGGTAATAAACTGAATTGCAGGATCTCTTGACATCTGCTGGCATGGTGATGAATCCTGTGATTATGTCCCTAACAGAAGGGCAAGATTTGCTTGTTGAGTAGTTTTCTACAGGAGTTTGGCTCTTTTTTTTCTTACATTGGTGTCTGTTACTTCCTTTTCCTGTTACTTCCCTTTTTGCCATTTTCAAGAGCAGTCTGACTTGGCCAGGCTAAGTTCTGTACATCCAGGCCAGTGTCCTGTTGTGGCAGTGTCAGTAGTGGATCCTGCAGGCAAGAGGACAGGATCAAGGGAGCTGTGGAGTTCTACTTATCCCAGGTGTCCCCCAAGTGCTGTCAGTGCTCAGCCACTTCCAGAGCTGGCATTGCCACTGTGTTTAATGGCTCTTGATGGACTTTTCCCCAGTTCATCTGTGTAGTTTTTCTGAACCCTTATAAGCTTAAAGCATCCATAATTTTCCTTAGCATGTTCTCCTTCTTAAATAGGTGCTGTGTGCGGAAGCATCTTTTGTTTTGAAGCAGAGCAACTTCATGCTCGTTTTGTTGGATGTTTCCTTCATCTCATTTGGGAAAAGACCCTGAGCAGCTACACCTTGTCCATCTTTTTCTGTTTCACTTATGTTGTTTATCATGTAGATCAAGACTTTGGTCTTGTCTTCCCCAGAATGAAGTGTCCTGGTTGTATTAGACCTTGGCATAAATGAGACACAACACCTCCTGTCAGCTCTGGCTGTGCCCTCGCTCCCCAACAGCACAGTGGGTTGGGATGGGGTTTGTGCTTCTGGTGTCCCCAACAGAAGGACACTGGAACAAGTCCAGAGGAGGCCACAGAGTTGGTAAGGACTGGAGCACCTCCCCTAGGGAGGAGAGGCTGAGAGCTGAGGAGGCTGAGAGCTGTTCAGCCTGGAGAAGGTTGAGTGGAGACCTCAGCACCTTCCAGTGTCTGAAGAGTCCAACAGGGAGAGGGGCTTTTGATCAGGAACTGGTAGTGATACCTTGAGGAGTAATGAGCACAAATTGAAAGAGGGGAAATTTAGGTCAGATATTAAGAAGAAGTTTTTGACTGTGAGGATGGTGAGACACTGGCACAGGTTGCCCAGGGAGATTGTGGATGCCCCAACCCTGGCAGTGTTCAAAGCCAGGTTGGATAAGGCCTTGAGCAACCTGGTTTAGTGGGAGGTGTCCCTGCCTATGGCAGGGGGGTTGGGACTGGATGATCTTTAAGGTCCATTCCAACTCCTTATAACATTTTATGATTTTTATGATTCCCTTTGAGGTTTGGGGACCAGAGCTGCATTGGCCTTTCAGGAGTTGGGCAGTGTTTGATACCTGGTTTTGCTCTGTAGCCCTGACCTAACAATGCCTGACCCTTGATGTGCTCTGACAGCTGCTGAGCAGAGAGGGTCTCCATGGACAGCCATCCTCAGGATTTACCTTCTGAGTCAAGACAGAAATCTGTGTCTGGGGGTGTTGTGAGATGGGCTTTCATTACCTCTGTCCACTGAATCTCATCTGCCATTTGATGACTCAGCCCCTTGGTTTAAAAGCCACATTCCTTAAAATGCCAGCTGTTCATCCCTTAATTGTAGCATCTGATTCTTTCACTTTCCCCCTCCTCCTTCACTTTGCCTAGGGAGAGCTGTTTTCATTATGGCTTTTGCTCACTTCTCACAATTCCAACAGAAAATAGTTTTCCTTTTTAAACTTGCATTGCAGATCCCTCCTGGATTGAAATAGCAAACACTGAAGTCTATTTGCATTTGGGTTTTAGTACTTTGGGTAAGCTTGGTTCTTACTGTTTGTGCTGAATGGCAGAGCAAGCAGGGGAAGGCCTAAAAGAATTCATTATCAGTTCTGGCTGGTGCTGTACAAGCAGGGTAGTCCAAGGTCTTGGTTCTGGAATCAAGTGCCTGGAATGCAGTAAATTGACCACATCAGTTGTAGCTCAGTTTGTAATACAACTCTCAGATGGGAAAATCCAGGTCTTTGTGATCTGTGGTAGTCTGGCATTTTTGGTGTGTATGTTATTAATTAAATGAAAACATTTCAAGGCATATTTGAGTTTAGTTGGACTTTGATTCCAGACTTAGGCAGGGCAAGAGGACAGAGCAAAGCATTTAGTTGAATCATGTCAGGATTAATAGTACACCAATGAAGAAGTTAGTAAGAAATATAACGAAATACTATGGAAACAGTGTTTGGTGCTTTAACTCCATGATCTTGTGGGGCACGTTGACTGGTTGTAGTTTGCTCCAAATACAAAGCAGTGTCTCTTTTGACATCAGTACCAGTTCATCCTGGTGTTATCTCTGCACTGGCAGCTGGTGTGATTCCTCTCTGAGTGTAGAGCAGGTAAAGTCAATGTCTCTGCTTTTCTGTGCTATTCAACTGCCTCAAAGTTAACATAACTGCAATGAAAATACATGGATATCTAAACTACTGAAGGCAAATGCACAAAAAAAGAACAGTGGGCTGACAGCTGAAATATTCCTGTGTTTCTGAGAAGCTGGTATGTAGAACAGAGAGGGAAGAAAATGTTTCCACAGACAAATCCACAAACTTTAAGTCATGACAGGTACATACTCTGTCCTGTAACTCTCTGGGTGGTACTGGGCAGGTCTGGGGCAGCTTGTCTCGATGTCAGGTGTGTTACATAGGGGGAACCCAGGAGATGGTGGGGTGGGTTTGGGGTTCACAGAATCACAGAAGTGGTCAGGCTGGAAGGGCCCACAGTTGGGTCATGTTGTCCTGCTCAGGCAGGGTCATACAGAGCACATGGCACAGGATTGTGTCCAGACAGTTCTGGAATATCAGTGGGGGAGATTCCACACCCTCTCTGGGCAACCTGTTCAGTGCTTGGTCACTGCACAGGAAAACTTTGACCTTGTACTCAGGTGGGACTTCCTGTGCATCAGTTTCTGCCCATTGCCTCTTGTCCTGTTGCTTGACACCAAGAAGAGCCTGGCTCCATCCCCTGGACACCCCCCTGAAGATATTTATACACATTAGTGAGGTCCCCTCTGTCACCTCTTCTCGAGGCTGAACAGCCCCAGCTCCCTCAGCCTTTCCTTGTAGGAGAGATACTCCAGACCCTTGACTGGTGCAGTAGCTCTTCTCTGGAGCTGCTCCAGGAGCTCCATGTCTCCCTTGGACTGTGGAGCCCAGAGCTGCACACAGTCCTCCAAATGTGGCCTCACCAGGAAGGGTAGGAAGGGCAGGCTGTGCTCTGGAAACATAACCAGCAGGTCCCAGTCTGATCTCAGTGTGCCTTGGATTTGCAGAAGACATCAGTTATCTGATAGACATGTGAGACTGGAAATAGCAACTTCCTTAAGCTTTTGACAGTCCATTTTTGCTGCTGGATGTGGAGCCCTGTGGTGTGGGGTCGGGCTCCTTTCCATGAGCTGTGGGGCAGCAGTGGCTGGAGGTGTCCAGCTCTGTTTAATGTGCACAGGAACATGCAGAGAGCTCTCATTTTAACTCTGTTCTGTACCCCATCAGTTGCTAATGCATGCAGCAATCCTTTCATGCACACACCAGTAACTCAGCCATGTACAAGCATGAACGTTGTCAGGAATTGTAGTTTGGCTGGTAGGGAATGCTAACCCAGAGCCCCATTGTGTACCACATGCTCTTGTACAATAAAATCCCTTGTTACTACATTTGGAAACGATAAATCATGTTACATAAAGTAGCTTGACAGGTCCCATTTCAATGGGAATCTTAATGCTTTCATATTAACATTCTGACTGTGTCCTTGACTGTCTGGATTGCATTAGAGGTGCTTGGCAGCAAGTGGAGAAAAGCCATTGGGAGCTGGTTTCAGAGCAGGCATTCCAGGCACACATCATTTCAGGCTGGTTTCCCCCCCAGTTTCCATCCTCTCTTTGGCCTCAAGTGGTTGAGCACCACAGCTGGGTCTGTTTGAGGCTGGGGGTTGCATTTTTTAGTGTTATATTGTAATCCAACTTACCCTGGAGGTAAGTGGGGTGGTTGAAGCCCAGGCTGCCTCCCAGGAGCTCTTGCAGGCTGGCATGGTTTGGATCTCAGGGTGGCTGAAGGATGTCCCAACACTTCTGCCTTCCAGCTTGGTGCACTCCTAAATGAACTTGCTAAATGTTTGCTTTGCACCCCTGTGTCTGTGTTCAGTGCCCTTGTGGAAGTGTACTGCTCCAAACAAGTGCTGTTTGCTCAATCTTCATTGCACTCTTTTGCTTTTCTTCCCTAAGCTTCTTGGAGCATCTCTGCTTCAAAGTGATTGGGCAGGAAAGTGCCTGGTTTATCTGTTCAATATCTGCTGGGAGAAATCATTTGTCTTCAGAACTACCAGCAAAGGATATTTCTACTCCTGACACACTTGCAATTTAGAAAATGGAGATGTGTTTTCATTATGAACTTGCCTATTAATAATGTTGATCCACAGCTTTCTGTTCCCATCAAGGATCCAGGCTTGGAAAGAGTGCATGTGAATTTTCACATGACTGTAAAGCTCATTTATAGCAAATATCTATATACAGAGAGGGCTCTAGCATAGCCCTTCTAATGAAAGCATCTGTTTCTGTGGAAATAGATGTGAATTAAAATGGCACAGTGATCTGTGTTGATGATAAAGATGTTGATAAAAATTCTGCCTGGAGATAATCTACACTTTCTTTTTTAATATTGTTTGTCAGTTTAAGATGCCTGAGTGCTGACATGGTGGACGTGGTTTGAAAGCCTGGGTGGGTTTTCCTGTCATGGACTTGCTGCTCAGTAGAGAGCTGTGTGTTATGCTGGGCCCTAATTTCCATAGGCATTATCAGTTTGACAAAGATGCTGCTTTGATAAACAGGACACTTCTGAAGTGATAGTTTAAGTTTAATGCTTACAGGCTGCCATAGAGTAAATAATTCAGCATCCTTGGAGTGAAGCCTGATGAAGGTGATGGGAATCTCACACAGCATCTGGGACTTAGTGTGGGGTGTGTTTTCAGGAGACATTCTGGCAACTTCTGTTTCCTAGGGAGTAATACAAGGGCCTGTGGAAATAAGCAGAAGCCAACTGTGCAAAGCTTTGTGAGCCTTGTGAGTTTGGGGGTTTAAAACTCTCCAGAGCTCCCAGGGCTTACCCTGAGTTCAGCCTGATGCACATGTGGTGTAGAGAGCCCAAGCAAGTCGGGGTGCTCAGCCCCAGGAGAGAGGGGGGGCAGCACATCCGGGCTCCAGCTGTTTGCCATGGGTGGGAATGCACTTCAGTGTACCCAGGCTCTGCCAGGACATTGATGCCAGTGGCACAACTTGGAAGTCCTGGATACTTTTCCAGGCCCAGGACAGCTTTTGTGCTGTGCAGTGAGAGTGCATTTTTTAAAGAAGCATGTGGCTGGTTTAGTGCCTCCTGAGAGAAACCCAGCAAAGCCCAGCACTCACCTCAGGCCTGGTTCCAGCACAACTTAGCAGTCTGTTGAAATCTTAAATCCTTGCTACCTTCAGCCTTTGCTGCTTGTTTGGTGCAGAACTGCTAGAGATAACTCTTCAATTGAATAGATTTGACAGCAGCTGGGACTTGGTGTGAACTGCTCTGTACAGCAGAACTCACCCTTGCAGCCTTTCCACGCTTTGCAGCATTTCTGTTGGAGACTCTCAGTATATGTGAGAGGAGGAGGTTGCTGCCCTCACTTAGTGCTCACTGCAGCCATGTGTGCTGCACAGCTGAGCTCCAGTGCTGTGTCTGAGCATGAATTGAGTCCTGGGGGTCCCTGGAGTGGCAGTGAAGGCTTCCAACCCACCTGATCCCTCTTTTCCTCCCACACCCCTTTGAGTTTGTACTGGTGAAACATCTGATTGTTCCCTTCTTGTTACACATACATCCATCTCCTCTGTTAATGTACATAACACATCTAATCTTCTCATATTACATTATAAATCCAGACCTTTCAAACTCTAATGTTGATGAAATGCTATTTAAGATGGTGGAAGGAAGACCTGGAATAACATGTCCACACTTGTTTGTGATGTGCTGGTTGGCATCTAGCAGTGTTTTACCTTTGTTGAGCAGTCAAAGATTTTACATAAATACATTTTAATGCTGTGCATGGATTCTGCTTTAACATTCTGTGATTTATGACTTAATTAATTTGAATTGTACTGTTTTGTGGGAAAATATTTGAACATTACCTGCCTACATAAGATTAAATATATAGTCAACCCTAGCTCAGCTTTATTTGGTGATACTTGAATAGTCTCTCAAAGTCAAAATCAAGGAGTATGGATGGAATGGAGCATGTAAGTTTGCACAGTGTCTGCTGATCTGTGGATAAACAGGCTTTTAGCCTCCAGCAGGATCATGCTCTCAGTGTGCAGAAGTATTACACACACAACTGGGCTTTTGAATCTCTCTCGTTGGAGGAAAGGAATGATGGAATTATTATGAAGCTGGAATACCACAGTTCATCTACTGCAACAAAATACTTGCTCCTCAAGTCCTGGACTTCCCTTTTCTCTCTTGCCCTGATAATACAAACTCTGGATGAAGTTTCTGCAAGATGGGATACAGAAGATAGTGGAGGGAGAGAATGAGGACAATTGCTGTCCCTGTGATTGTTTGGAACCACTTCATCTTTTTTACAGATCCCTCTGCAGGCATTAGAGGTCTTGATGGAAACCTGGGTATTCTGTTCTGGATGAGGTGTTTGTTGTCTAAACTGTGCTCTTGTTTAACCTGTTTTATCCTGGGTAAGAAAGTTGATGTTCTGTGATGCTTGTAGTGTGTCCTGGAGCTTCAGACTTCCTTTGTCCCAGAAAGTCAACGGAATCAATATAGAATAATTAGCATTTGTGGCTTATCCAAGTAGTTGCAGCCCTCTGGAATTTAAATAGAGGCAAAAGAGTGACTTAATCCTTCTCATGTCTGAGGAGAGGATGAGGGTTAAGCTCTATCTTGGAAAGCTATTGAAATAGAGGAGAGAACTTTGGCTTCCTTTTGGTCTGCACAGGGGCACGTTCCTTTAGCAGGAGGGAAACAGCAGAGCCAGCCTGTGTATGCCAGGGTTAAAAACCACCTGCTCAAGCTCTCTGAAAACACTGCCTTTATAACTTTGGAGACTGATACTCAAAAATTATTCTTGCTGAACAGGCATTTTGGAAAAGTGGATTCTTCACAATAACAGCACAAACCCATGGGCTGTCAGGGCAGGAGCTGCCGTGCAAAGGTGGGCTAAAAGGTACATTTTTCTCAGTGCCAATTAAAAAGGTTTTCCCTCAGCATCAGGCCACAGGAGGAAAACCAGGGCACGTGCAAAACCAGCAGCAGGCAGAGAAGAAGCAAACTCAGATGGTTCTGAGTTGCCTTTACAAATACCTGTGCCTTTCTCAAATGGAGGGTGTTTTTATTTGTGTCAGATTGAACCCAAATGTGTGGTGTGCAGCCACTCGTGGGTTATTGACTCTGAGTGCCACGGACCAAGGTCTGTGCCACTCCCTGGGTGCTGTAGTGCTCCATATGTGGGCAGGAGGAAGGAGCCCTTGCTGCTGAGCTGACAATGCCTCAGTGTGGCTGAGGTGTGTCAGCTGTGCTCCCTGCCAGGGCTGGAACTGACGGGATCAGTTCCTCCAGGAATCCTGCAGAATGATTGGGGAAGTGAAGCCTGCTGGCTCTTTGGGGGGAAAAGGCTCTGAAAACACAAGGTTCTTGGTTTAGAAGTGGTTCAGCTTTGTAGGTGTGTTACCTGGAGAGCAGAGTATCTCCGTGGGGCACAGGGAAGGTGGGTGATGTGAGTGTGCAGTGGAGTGACTGGAGGGAGCTGAGTGCAGGCAGGGGGTGCAGGCAGGGCAGGGTGGGTGCCTGCAGACCCCCAGAGCAGCTCTGAGAGGCTCAGGTCCCTTGGGTGGGGTTTGGCCACCCTGCCCTTCCTGCTCTGTGTCTGCTCCAGAGTGTCCTTGCTTGCCTTTCAGCTGCTGGGTTTTGGGGAATTTATTTTGACCTTGTGTTTAAAAGATGGATCCCTTAAAAAAAAGTGCCTTTTGTTGCCTTTGATTGAACTGTGGACTAAGGTTCCCACCTGCAAATGAGTCAGGGAGCTTTTTTCTCCTTTTATATAATGACAGATGAAGATTTGTCCATGAGGCTGCACATAGGGACAGTTTTGGGGGAAGTGGGGACACTGACTATCTTAAACTATTTAAGGCTTCAAATAATTCTGTTGACTGTTAAATTTCTTTCTGTGTTGTCTTGCTGTATGAATGTAGCTGCATAATTTCTCTCAAAATTAAAATAGACACAGAAATATTAAGAAATGCTGGAAATCCTGAAGTATCTTCCAGCAGTTTTTTTGAGACACTCATTATATGCTTGAGACTTTACCTATATTTTGAAGTTTATTTTCCTTTCTGGTATTAACTTATGACATGCAACACTGGTACGTGATGCTTTCAAAAAAAATCCTGTTTCCTGAATAGTAAGATAATAACCCTGGGACTTGTTTATAGCACACATAGTTTGTCCTGTATCTAGTGTTGGAAGGTCTTGATGGATGTTTCTCCTTCCAGGCTTCCCAGCAGCTGAATTACAGCTGTGATTCACTCAAGTTTGATACATCCATTTACACACTGTCCATGTTTTTTAACCCACTACTGTGCATTGCTTTTAAGTATGTATTATTTTTATTCAGAACCTCTTGTCTAAACCCCAGCATTAATGTCATTAATTCTGTTTGTGTAGAGGTTGAGCAACGTGACCCAGGTGGCTCCAATTTCCTGTCCCTCTTTCCAAAGGGATTATGTGTGTATCCCCCACCTCACCACTCAGCTTCTTGGATTGTGTAAGGAAAAATGGGCAATGTGGGGCTGGATTGCTTTTCCCTGCTGTGCCTTTGAACCTCTCCTTTGAGGACTGTCTTTATTGAGTCATTTTGGGGGAAGAAGGTGACTCAGGAGCTCTGATGTCAAGTACAAAATAAGACTGCAGCCATATCACTTGATACTGTTCCCCTTAAATGCCAAATTGTGAATTTCCTCAGAGGCAGAATGAGTTTTTGGGCATCTCTCCAGGAGTCAAAGAATCCCAATTCTAGAGGTCAGTGGACTGAAAAAAGCCAAGAAAACGAGAAGTTAATGCAGAAATAACTGAAGGGAAAGAAGCTGAAAGCCCTTGTGCCTCCCCCCTGAGCAGGTGGCCCCTTTGGAGCTGCTGACCTGCACGTCTGTTCCTGTGGGGCCTCCTAATATTGAGAGAGGCAACAAATAACACAAGTTGTTGGGTTGTGAGGGTGGGGTTACAGGTTTGGCTGGGTGGTGGGCACAGGGGAGAGGCTGCCCAGGCTCACCTGGGGGCTGTGGGCTCCTGCTCCCCTCCCACTGCTGGCACAGCTCTGCTCCTGCCTGTGGGCACATCCTGTCAGGAACGTGTGTGTAGAGAACAAGGTGGTAATTAAGCACATCATGTCCTGGTGCCCCCATGTGCTGTCATGAGGCTTATTCACAGAGGGTGTAAAACTGGCCTGGTGGTGCCAGGTGCTGAATTTTCCAAATTTCCTCTTTATTTTTATCCCTGGTCAGTCCTGTAGTGCTGTGGAAACCTATTTCCCCCCCAGCCCCGAATTATGGGTACTCTCAGCTGGACTTTAGGAAGTGTTTTTGAGAGAGCAGGACTGCATCCAGCATGCAGGGCCCTTACATCCCCTGGGAGTGATACTGGTGTTATTTCCAGTGGGTGGATTTCTTTATTTTATATGTTTGTAAACTTGCTCTGTGACTTTGGTTATATTCCCATTTCTGAAGCAGTGCCTATGTAAAGGGAAGGGTGCTTCCAGTGCTAGATTGCAGTGAAGAGTATATTCAATTACAACTTATTTCTTGGTGTAAAACTGAATGTAACCAGCTGGGTTTTTCAGATTACTGTCAGCTTAAGTACCTTCAATTTCCCTGTTTTTCTGTGCCAGATTTTGCAGTTCTGTATATTAATTCTGTTTGTTTTAAATAGCTGTTACTTTATTATCTATCTAATGCTAATTTAAATCATCTATCTAATGATTTCTTTAAAGTAGAGGCTGATACAATAAAAATGTGAAATGCACTCTGCTTTGCTTTTCTTCCCTTTCCTGAGGGTTTAGGTGATGGCACCTTCCCATTCCACTTCAGATCTGCTGATGGTTTCTAAATGCTTTATTTCCTCTGACATTCGTTTTCTTTTGAAGAAGGGTAACCACTTTGTATGTGTCAGGCTTGTGCTGGAATTTTAAATACTTTAATGCATTCTTATTATCTGCAAGGGTGGCTGGCTAATTAGTTAGCATAGTAAATAATGGCTTGGTGGTGCCTCTGTAAGAAATGAAGTTACACATGTCATGTTTTTAGTGCTTTTTAATCTTGCATGGTGCCCTGGTGAGTCAATTGCTTTGGGTAAAAGGAGATGATGACAATGAGGTGGTTGGTTTGCTGTAGGTGCCCTAATCCTGGTCACTGAGGGCTGGCTGGTTCCAGGGTACTTGGTCTTCTGGTACCTTCACTTGCCTCCACAGATGCTCCACCAGCTCTGGGAACAGCACAGGAAGGACATGGAGCTGCTGGAGAGAGTCCAGAGGAGGCCCCAGGATGCTCAGAGGGATGGAGCAGCTCTGCTGGGAGGAAAGGTTGGGAGAGCTGGGATTGTTCAGCCTGGAGAAGAGAAGCTTTGGGGGGGGCACTAATTGTGACCTTCCAGGACCTGGAGGAGCTACAAGAAACATGGAGAGAGACTATTTCCAGGGGTCTGGAGTGACAGGACAAGGGGGAATGGCTTCAAACTGACAGAGGGCAGGGATAGATTAGATGTTAGGAAACAGTTCTTCCCTGTGAGGATTGGATAGGCCCTGGCAGAGGTTGCCCAGAGAAGCTGTGGCTGCCCCATCCCTGGGAGTGTCCAAGGCCAGGTTGGAGCCACCTGGGATAGTGGGAGGTGTCCCTGCCCATGGCAGGGGGTGGAACAGGGGGATCTTTAAGGTTCTTCCAACCCAGGCCATTCTGTGATGGAGAGGAGACGCTGCTGGTGAGACTTGAGGTGCTTGACAGTCAGTGAGCTTTTGATGGTGTTTCTGCTTTTTAATGCCTATTGCTTCAAAGTCAAAGGTGACTTCATACCAAGTGTTTTTGTTGCTGGATTGCAGGTTGAGGCTGCTGAATCCTTTCCTACAGGAAATACTTAAAAATCTGTCGCAAACTAGAGTTATTTATATTTCTAATAACGAATAAAGTATACATTAATTCCAACTTTGAATGTCTTGTGACTGTATTGGTAGCAGTGGTTTATTATCTGTTTCTCCAAGCTGTCTTGCCAGGACTTAGGTGGCTTTATTCCCAGATTTATAATGCATTCTCTTCCTCTTGGAAAGGGCATATGCTGTCTTGGCTCCCTCTTTTTAATTTGAGTTTTGCAGGGGTCTGTGTTGTTCCAATTTTAGTTGTTCTATTTCTAAAGCCTTTCACACGCATGTAAAATATGATAAAAACTACAATATCTCAAGGCTTTTACAATTACTGCAGGTGTAAACTTCAGCCTGCTTTTCATGTTTCTGGAGATATCTGTATAGTTCATGTAATGTGCAAAGGCAGAACTCGAGATATTCTTTAGATAAGGTTACTAATTAACACCAAAAAGAAAAATTAGGCCTGTAAAGGCAGCTGTGGCAGCAGATCTCTGGTGGTTCCTGTACAAGTGGTTTCTCCCTCTGATTTGATATTCTGAGATGTTTCCCCCATCCATTCTGCTGCTCCCATCCACCCAGCCATACTGAAAGTGAGATGAATTGACCTTCAGCCAAGCTTAACTAGTCATCACTCAGCGGAATCACTTGGGAGGAAACAGCTGGAAGTGTTGACAAAATCCTGGGCTGCCCCGTTCCAGCTCCTGGGTGTCACCCACAGCCTGGTCAGGCCTCACCTCCTGCACAGCAGCCCCACAGAATGTGCTGAGCTGGAAGGGACCCCCAAGGACCATCCAGTGCAAGTCCTGGCCCTGCACAGGCCCATCCCCAAGAGTCACCCCAGGGGCCCCAGAGGATCATCCCAGCCCTCCTGGAGCTCTGGCAGCCTTGGGGCTGTGCCCACTGCCCTGGGGAGCCTGGGCAGTGCCCACCCACCCTGTGGGCAAAGAAGACTTTTCTAATTTGGACCTGGGTGTTGCATGAAGAAACACTGCAGGTTTAAAATAGAGCTTTTACCAGCAGCTCTGATCCATCTCTGGAGCCTGTGGAGACTGTTGGTGCTGTCCTGCTTTTTCATCTCTCTTTTTCTGCTCCTATGGGTGGGAGCTGGGGCTGGGAGCTGTGGTCCAGGATGGCCCTGGGAGAGACACATGCCTGGCCAGCCCTTGGTTTGTGCAGGACAGCCTGGATGAGGTGCTGGAGTCCTGAGCCCCAGCTCTGGAACAATCCTGCACATCCCAGTGAGGAGGGAGCAGGAATATGGGTGTGCAGGCTCCAGAAATAGGATGCCAGACCCACTGCAAAATAACTTGGAGTTGTGTGAAACAGAACCAAGAGACTCCTCTGCCTCCCATCTGTTGCTGAGACAGGAACTTCCATTGCAGGGGGAAGTGCTGCTCAAAGGGGGGAGGCCTGGCACCCTGAGCCAGGGCAGGTCAGAGCCCTTCAGCCTGAGCTCAGCTGGGAGACGTGGTCAGGGGAACCAGAAATATAAACCCCTTCCATTTTGCAAAAGGTTTCAGGTGCATTTGCTTTGTTAATGCTGAGTCCAGGTCTGACTTGTAGAGTCCCAACTTTGCCCCAGCATCATGATTTAATGGAAACTGGGGACACTCAGTGCCATGAAAACTCAGGTTTAGCATATTGTGCATTATTGTCAATTTGGGTTTTCTTTTGAGCTCTTAAGGAAAAGATGTATGTTGTTGCAGGATGACTTTCTTGGCACCCTGGCACTTTCCTACATTACTTATCTGTATGAATAGATATTTTTGCTTCAGTGGTGGAAATGTTTCAGAGGTGTAGAACCTTTGTACTGTATATCATAAAACTTGTGTTATTAACTTCTTTTGGATACAAGAATAAGCCTTAAGAGAACACTGGTAGATCTGTTACCTGGTAGTGGTACAAAAAGTAGTACAAAATGTCTGAGAATCTGTTGTTTTTCATACCTTCTCTTCCTCCCCCACACCACAGGTGCAAATAACTGTAAAAAAAATTTGTGCTGTTCCAATGACACTTTTTTCCCCCATCAAGAAAAAATCCATCAATAACACTAGACAGGAAATTTAAAGGTTTGATTTCACCATCTCTAAAGAGAACTTAAAGAATTGTAGAATAATGTGCTGAGCTGGAAGGGACCCCCAAGGACCATCCAGTCCAACGCCTGGCCCTGCACAGGCCCATCCCCACGAGTCACCCCCTGTCCCCAGAGGATCATCCCAGCCCTCCTGGAGCTCTGGCAGCCTTGGGGCTGTGCCCACTGCCCTGGGGAGCCTGGGCAGTGCCCACCCACCCTGTGGGCAAAGAACCACCTGGTGCTGAGCTCCAACCTGCCCCTGGCCATGGACCAGCACCCCCAGGCCCCTTTCCTGGCACTGCTTTCCAGCCTCTCATTCCCAGTCTCTCTGTACATCCGGGGTTGCCCCATCTCAGGTGTTGAATCCAGCACTTCCCCTTGTTGAACTTTCCATGCTTGGTAATTCCCCAACACTGATTTGTTGGGGTCTCTGCACTTGAGAGAGTCAACAACTTTTCCCACTTTAGAGTGGTTGGCAAAATTACTTAGTATTCTTTCCACCCCTGTGTCCAAGTCGTTTGCGAAGGTGTTGAGGGGGCCTGGGCTGAGGGTGGAGCCCTGTGGAACCCCCCTAGTGACTGGTGCCAGTCTGATGCCACCCCAGTCACTGTCACCCTCTGTGCCTGAGCAGAGCCAGTTGCTCACCCAGCACATACCACAGTTACCCAGCTGTGGGCTGGACAGTTTGTCCAGAAGGATCCTGGAAGGGACACTGTCAAAAGCTGCTGCTGAAGTTGGGAACCCCCTGAACAGCTCAGTGCAACCCTCACCCCCACATTTACCCTGTCCCTGATGCTGCCTCACCAATGACAGGGACTTGCTCAGTTACTGTTCCCTGGGGAGATTCTGGAATTAAATTTCTCCTTACCCCTGTGGCAGGGACATGAGAAAGGGTTGTATATACAGATTAGTGACTGGGTTCCTGCATGGGCTGGCTGTGAATTCTGTCACTTCATGTAGGTGAGATTTGTAGAATCACAGACTGGTTTGGATTGGAAGGACCTTAAAGCTCCTCCAGTCCCACCCCTGCCGTGTGCAGGGACACCTCCCACTATCCCAGGTTACTCCAAGCCCTGTCCAGCCTGGCCTTGGACACTTCCAGGGCTGGGGCAGCCACATTTAGCTCTTCTTTCACAAACCAGTCCTAGTGTTTCCAGCTGCTCCCAGCATTGCCCTCAAGTGGGATTTCCAGAGGACTCTGTTTTAGCCTGGAGCAGTCCTGAAGCCTTGGTCAGCTGCCCCTAAAAGATGCTGAGAAACTTGGAGGAAGATTTAACTCACATGTTCTCCTGAATTTTGTTTTTCATTAGACTTCAAGACTGAAGTTGCAAATTATAACTTTCATGTGAGGAAATAAGATTTTTGGAGGCTTTTTTATATTAGTGAAGTGACTGGAAATATGTTACTAACTTCAAATATTTGGTTCAAAGGCTCTGGAATGTTTTTGATAACAGTGGTAAAACAGGCGTTTCCTGGCATCCTGCGTTGCACAAAAAAAAGAAATAACCAAACAACTTGTCAAAGCAGAAATCAGGCTGTGTACTGGACTTGGTAGAAGCTGTTTTAATAGTCACAAAGTCCTATTTTTTGCTCAGAAAGGGTGTGGGTTTGTTTTTTTTCCTGGCTCAGCTCACTGAAACCTGTTCGTGTTCTTTATCATGTTTTTCACCTTGTGTCTGTGAACAATCTGCATCAAATATGTGGACTTGTCATTTAGTCCTGATCCTGTCAGTAGTTAAAAACATTTATCTTGCATAAGCAAACAGTAGAGAGTAATTATTGAAAAATTATAAAAAAATTTCCCAGAAGTTTTTCTCCCTCCAACTCCCCCATTAGTGGTTTTTTTAATTTACTTTTGTTAAATATTGATTTTTGTTAGTTCCTCAATGTCACTGGTTGCACAGATTTTATATTGTGACACAGAAAATTCGTGTGAAACATCTCTATTTTATATCTGTATATTGAATTAATTGCGTAGGTGTGCATAAGGAATGTTTTACAGGGTGGGTGGGTTGTGTTGTTATTTGCATAAACTCATCATTTTGGAGTGGCTTCCTTGTATTTTCCTGGCTCCCAGAGGGTGTCTGATGGCCAGGCAGGACTGAGTGTTGTCCTGGGTGTTGCAGCCCAGGCTGAAGTCAGAGGAGCTGCAGTGGGTCTGCATAAACAATTGAAATTGGTTTTTAAAGCTGATGATCACTTAATTTGCCTGATGAAGACTAGTGTTTTTGAATAAATGGACAGTAAAAGTAGGTGTCAGGAAGTTCCTCTGTTGATGATGCAGCTTTACTGTGGCATATTCAGATGATGGAGTGCCCACTGAGAAGAAGCAAGCAGTCTGCAGAGTGGTGGCATCAGCTCATTTGAATGTGGCATAAACCTTTTTCAGTGTCTCTGGACACTCTCCCTGGGATGCTTTGTCAAGTTAATGGTTGTCCATGGACAGCTGTGGGTAGGAAGGAGCAATATCCCTGGAATTTATCTGTGGGTGCACTGGGGTCAGTCTCCACTTCCTCAGTGCTTCCATTTGTCCCTGGTGGTTCAGGGGGTGAGGATGGACAGTCTGAGGCACAGGAGGGGCCTGGAGAGGCTTTAGTTACCTTAGGGGAGGGTGCTGAGCATTGCACACATCCTGTGCAATGACCCTGTTGTTGTGCAGGTGCTGTTTGCACAGGGACCTGTCGAGTGGTCCCTGCTGGGAAGGGGCAGCTCTGCAGCCTGGGGGAAACAGCTCTGAATTCATTCCAGAAACATCTCTTGCATTTGGAACGAGGTGGTGGATTTTCTCCAAGTTTCAGATTTGTCAACAAATATTTACGTTGCTGACAAATCCAAAATTTGGAGTAGAAGAGGCACTGTGGCTTGTTCAACAGCAGAGGTATTTTGGGGTGGTTGTAGATACCTGAACTGGCACTGTGCTGTTATGCAGTGGGCCCTGGGGGTGTTGGAGTAGTTTAACCACGGGCAGCAGATGTCCCTCATCCACAGATGGACATAATTTAACTGGTCTGGAGATTTGCTTTTCATTCACTGGCAGGGAGCAGTACCTGGCAAGAGCTCATTACACATGGGATGTTGAGTGTGCTACTTGGCAATTTCAGTAAAGGGTGAACAGACATCTCCTAAAAGTTCCCTGTCACTGCAGACTCTGGGAATTGTCAGAGGTATTTTATTTTTTTTCCATTCAGGAGTGGAGTGTCACGTTAGAGATGTAGTACCTGCCAAAGCTTACTGTATCTTTTTTTGTAGTTCAACCTAATCAGATGTCTAACCCTAGCCTTTTTGGAAGTTTCTGGATGCTAATTGCAGGCCAAAGACATCTGTCATGTAGTCACAGCTCTTATTTCCAGGCTCCACAGCTGCTGTGGTGTTAATAGACGTCCCAGAGCTAAGCCAGTCATCCATAGAGAAGAATATAAACTAGAGGAGGCTTTCTCTGCCTGCCTGCCCTGTGCCTGGGAGATTCCTGAAGCCTGGACCCTGAAGATACACTTGATACCCACAGAGCTTCCAGATGTCCTTGGGGATCCCCAGCCTGGCTGCCTGTGCCCTGCTCAGCCTTGCTGTGTCCTGCAGCTCCCTGGGTGCTGAGCGAGGTGTGTGTCCTACCTGGAAGCAGCAACACGGCTATTTCCATCTTCAGGGCTGTCTGGAAAGCTTGAGGAGGAATTCTTTAACCTTTAAATTATTCATCCAGAATTTCAAGCAGCTGTTGCTGTTTATTTGGGGATGGCATGCTCGAGGGCGAGACACGATCAATAAGTAGTTCCATGTCTTTACTGAAGCGTGTTGTCTTCTCCCGAGGACAACAGAGATGATGCTTTAATATCTCCTGCTCTTTAAACAAGAGGAATGTGGTTACACCTGGGGCTTGCAGAGTGGGGCCCTGCTGGCTGGTTTGTTGCTGGCTCACATCCTCTGATAGGTGTGTGCTGGGGATGTTCCCTGTGTGACTCCCCTGTGGATCAGGTGGGTTCTTTGGGTAGCTAAAATTTGCTTTACTCAAGCAGAGGCTGTTAACAAGCTTCTCAGAGTGGCTGCAGTGCAGGGGAATGTGTTTTCCCCTGTTAACTGCTGTGTGGTGCCTTTAGAGATGGAAACTCTCTTGTAATCTGTGTCCCTGTCCCCTTTTCTGTGTTCTCTCTCATAACAGACTGTCATTATTAGCTTTACTAAGAGCTCTATTAATTTTACAAGTTTTTTCTCTAAAAGATTTAAAACTGAAAGTGGTGTCAGGGTTGAAGCAATCCATTTGAGGGCAGAAATTGAGAGTCCCAGCTAAAAGCACATGGCTTTTGAGGCAGAGGTTCTGGATATGTGATGGATTATTTAGGAGTTAGTAGGAAAGACAGCAAATGCATCCTAATAGGAATAGTTGCTGTAGGGTTGAGCTGGATTCCACCTTAACACTCTTCTCAATATTTTCAACTCTTTGCAAACATATGAGTAAAACTACTTTTGCAGTAAGCTTTTCTGAGTATTTTGTACACTTCATGAGGGATATTTCAAACATTTTCATGGCTGTACAGTTGAGAGGTATCTTGGAAGGACCTTTCTACTTGAAATGCATTTTCTGTATCTAGTGCTGTCTTTAATCTCATGTGGTCTTGCAAAACCTGTTCTACCTATTAAAAATGCAGCAAAGCTGTTCTGTTTGGTGGAAGATTGTATGTTTAAACAGCAGAAGTCCTCATCGCTCCTGTATTTTAAGATTAAAAATTCAGCTGCAACACCACCTTCAGATTCAGAGCCATTAAAATGGATTTTTCAGATTTATTCTCCTGATTACAATACGGAAAATTAATTGCTTTTGACTGTAAAGAATTATGACTCATTCATTATTTAAGAACCTTGTTGATGGATGAACCTTTTCCACTTCGTTCAAGACTTCCCATGAAATATGGCTGGTTTTTTAACTGGTATAAAGCATGATGCACCTGTATCAAACCTTGGGGTAGGGAGTGGTGGAAAGAAAACCAGCACCTCCTCTGTGCCTGGTTTTCTTGAGTATTCAATGTACTGTGTAGTGTCCACTGCTGGGAAAAAACAGCTAAGTTACTTCAATGGCATATAAAATAAATACTTTGGGTTTATAAAAGAAAGATTTATTACTTCCTTTAAATGTCCTGGTGGTAGGGAATGCCCTGTAATTTTGCTTGTGGGTGTATTGGAAGTGTTTGTGTCCCAGTGAGGAGAAGAGCCTGGATGTAACTCAAGTGTGTTCCCCTCTGGTCACAGTTCAGTTTCTGGCTCCTGGTTCTTATGCTGCCAGTTCAGAAGGTCTCAGATGATTTTTGTGCATCTTCAACTCTTTGGTCTTGTCCTTTTAGCAGACTCAGACAGAAGAAAAAGCCAAATTATAGACCTTTGGTGGTTAAAACCAGCTGAAGAGCTAAAATGAGGATTTGATTACCCAGAAAGGTTTGCTTAGCAGCCAAACCAAAAAATCACAGAAATAAACATGAAATTTTGTTAATTAGAAATTTCGTTAATTTTGTTGATTAGACTGGTTTTTTTGTTTTATAAAATCAAAATGGTTTGAGTGGAAGACACCCTTAAAGGCCATCTAGTCCAACCCCCCTGCAATGAGTAGGAACAGCTTCACCAAGGTCAGGTTGCCCAAAGCCCTGTCAGAGCTGGGCAGGGGCAGCCACCACCTCTCTGGGCAAGCTGTTCCTGTGCCTCCCCACCCTCACAGGGAAAAAAAATTCAAATAAGACCCAGAGCATGTGGATACTGATGTCAAATATGACAAACAGAGCTCTAACTCATTACGGTACAATTGTTTTCCTAATGTTTTCAGAGTAGGGAAATTGTTGATTAGGTAACAATGATTTTGTAAAGCTTGACATTAACAACAGATTACAGAAAATATCGGTATCAGGTTTTAGCCTGGACACTCGGGGGAGGAGAAAGTCAGGGTTGTCCAGTGCTGCAGTTTTCAGTTCATTTGTACAGTTCTTTCCAGTCAGATTCTTGATTCTCAATTTTTTTGCAGTTGTCTTAACAGAGCCTGCATTTACAAAAGTAAGTTTCTAGTGATGTTGACATTTCCTTGTTGCTAATTGGACTTAAAGGTTTTGCATAATGTATTCAGAATACTGATTTTTCTTTTAGGTGTTTTACCTTTGCTTGTGAGAACAACTGGTTTTGCAGCTGAGAGATGCTTTTTCTCGTAAAATAAGTCTCCAGGAGTTTAAGAAAATAGATACATCATGTGCTGCTTTGAAGTATTAGAAAGATTTGAGAGGCAGTTTGCCAGCTGACATTTAAAACCCTTGAGAACTTGCTCCAGCCAAACCTTTTGGAAAAAAGTAAATGCAGCTAAGGCTTAGTTACTGAAATTATTTTAGCTGGCAGTTTGGTGCATATAATCACATAGAACATCCTGAAACTTGTTCTTTTGTTCGGCTCTTGCAGCAAGGCTTTTGGGTTGTGTCTGTGAACTTGTCACTTCTCAAGCTCAGGAATCCTTCCCGTGTCACTGAGGCACCGTGGCTGTGAATGTTGTGTTTGCTGTGGTGGCCCATGGAAGGAACACTTTGTGCACAGGGAAGATGTTGGTGACACTTCCCAGATGGCTGCAATTGAGAGCTGAGGGATGTCTTGATGTGTGACATCTCTAAACCACACAGAGTCACAGAATCCCAGGATGTGCTGAGCTGGAAGGGACCCCCAAGGACCATCCAGCCCAACCCCTGGCCCTGCACAGGCCCATCCCCAAGAGTCACCCCCTGTGCCCAGAGGATCATCCCANTCCTTGCTAAATGCAGGGTGATCCTGTTGGAGATCCTGTTGGACTCTGAACTTGCCTGGCTGGCACCGTGACCAACAGGGTCATGAAGGTTCACCTGGCAGCTCAGAGGGAACACCCAGGGTTAGAGGCAGGGCCTGGCAGCTCTGCCAGGTTGTGCCAGGCTCACGCTGCTGCCTGTGCTGGTCCTGATACAGGTGCTCCCAGAGGTTCAGCCTCAAGGGCCAAGACTTTGGGTTTGCTTTGGTTTTCACTCTCATCTTGCTTATTCCAACAGTTTTTGGCAATCACGAGATCTTGTTTGATCAGGGAGGAACTTGTGCAGCCCAGCTCACTGTAGTACAACAGAAGGTGCTGGATTTGGTGTGATTCTGGCAAAAGGACTGGCCCAAACCTGACTTGCCTGCTTGCTATAGTGGGTGTAGGCTGGTCTTTACATATTGTGAAAGGGTGAGCTTTTCACACCTCTGCTTGAAAAAGGAGGAAGAAAGAGGCAAATTCAGTTTTACAGTATACACAATTTTAATAACAAAATGCTTCTGTACACTGCACTTGTTTTACTCCATTACTCACACCCCTCCCACCAGAAGTTGGCTCTTGAAACATAATTTAAACACGACGCATCCAGGACTCTCTAATCTCAGGTTGCTAAGCTGGTAGAATAGTTCACTTACTAGTGTTTTCATTAGTAAAAAGAAAAATGGGGTGGGATTTTTTTGTCTTTTTACAAAGAGTGGTTGCAGGATGGCAGGTGTAGCTTCTCAGTGCTTACACAGAGGTGTACAAACTATGTGGTGTTTTACCCTGTCTAAGGTTTGATTATACCCCTCAAAGCTTCTGTTACTTTTCCCTAGATGCCTCTCAGAAGGTATGTAAGATATGAAATACTCAATTTCCAGCTAACTCTGAAAAGATCTTTTAGCATCCTGCTGGTGTGGTGCTTTCAAAAGCAAAGCCCAGCACCAGTTTTAACATCTGGGACATTTTGAGATGGAGGAAGGTGTGGGGAAGGAGGAGCTGCTGCATTTGGTTTTTGTTGTTTCCTTGCTTGTTCCTTTTTTGAAGAGAGGAGAAATACTGTATCCCCCTCTGAACTTGTTTAATTTTTATGGATAACTTCATAAGAAAGATGAAATTCAACTTCTGGGTAGATTTCGTAGGTCTGAACAGATGGATTTTGATAGCTACGCAGATCACAAAATTAAATCAACTTTATTTCCATTAAAGTAGTACAGAAATTAACTTAGACACATTAAAAATAATTGTGCAGTGCAGATTTCTGGTTTAAAGCCACTGGATGTTTCTGATTTTACGTGTTAGCAACAGGCCACTGTCTAAGGGGGTAATGGGAAGCTCAGATGCTCAGATTTGCATGCTGCTGATCACTGAAAAATCGGATCATTTCTGCTTGGGGGAGAAGCAAACAAAACCAAACATTGATAGAGCAGCATTCATTATGTTTCCATCTGATAGGAAATGGGAGCTCAGTGCAGAGGAACACTTCAGCTGGAGACTAAACGCTAACCCATTTTACCCTTCATCGAGTAATTTTTAGTAGTGTGCATTTAAACATTGATCTAATGCAGAGCGACTAACTGAGAGCATTAATTCAGCCCTGTTCCAGGAGGATGACTCAAAAACTGAACTTGTGCTGCTGGGTTTGCATTTCACTGATACAAGGGGGGGAGCAGGAGAAGCTGGCTGGAGAACAGCGGGGCTGGACATCTTTGCATGGGATGAGGACCTCAAGAGCAGGACAAGAAGTGCCATTTCTAAAAGGCCCTGAACACACTTGAGGCTGTGCCTAAAGGTGTTGAAGCACCTGTAATGCCATTTAGCATCTGTAGAAACTGAGGCTGTGCAACAGAGATGGTATTTGAGGAGGAGAGCAAGTTAACAAGCTCTTGTCATCAGCCAGCGTTCGTACTGAAATACGATTAATTTAAACCAAATCATTGTGGTTCTTCTTCCATAAACAAAATAAATCAGAGGCTGCCGAGTAGCACAATTATTACAATCCCCTCCTTGCCTGGAAGAGTTACAAGCAATTGCCAATGGAAGACAGTAACTTTAAAATAAAAAATATTAACAGCCTCTGGCCGTGTCCTTGTGCAGAGCGACGGCTCTGCTGCCATTCCCTGTCTCTCCAGAGGGAATTCAAGTTGACTTCACTGCTAATGTTTGACATTCTGTGAGTTTTATGATACCTGTTACCCTAAATGTAATGTTTGCAGAATTGCTTTGCTTATGCCTGGAACCTGGCAACAAATGGGTTTGGAAATGGCAGACATAAACCACAGCACTTGGGAGATGGGCTGCGTGTTAGTGTGGAGCACAGGGAGTCACCGGGAGGGGAACGGTGCCTGCTGGGCTCTGCTGCTGCTTTGCTGCCTGCCAGCCGAGCTCTGCAGGACCTCTGGGAACAGGGATGCTGGTGGGGGGAGAAGTTGGTGCCTGGGTGGGTTTGCTTGGAATATTGGTTCTAGTGACTGGGATGGAGAAAAGAGTGAAATCCAGCCTTGCTGGAACATCTGTCTTTGCTCTTCTTGGGTGTGATTAAAAGTTAATAAGGATGGAGTGGGTTTCTGCTCAGAGCTAGGGTGTTGGGAAAGCACCTCCTTGGGAGGTGGCAGCTCTTCCTCAAGCAGCCACTCGTCGTTCCCATGTGGAAGACTGACGTGTAACCTTGGAGCTGTCCTACAGCAAGGCTTTCTGCTGGGCCTGCAGGGCAGAGCTGGGGCTCCTTCTCGCAAATGCAGCTGAGGACATCAGAGTTCACTGGTGACATCTGATGGGGGATGACAGTGTAGCCAGATTATTTGGCTGCCAGGATAATTAATGAGCTGGGTGATAACTTTGTCTCTGCTGGTCCCCTGCAGCTGTACGTGGAAGTCGTTCCCAAAGTGGCTGCTTCCCATTGTCCCAGTGCAGCCCCTCCTGTTGGCTGGGTGGGGTGAGGAGAGAGGGGCACGGGCACAGGTCCCTGCTGGCAGTGATGCCTGAGCAGAGCAGCAGCCTGGAGCTCAGGGAAGAGCTGTGAGCACCTACTCGTGGGGAGGAATGAAGCAAGTCTTTCTACGAGCAGCCAAAAATCCCTGGATACCAATATGGGTTTGCATTTCTCAGTTTAGGTCTGGCCTTCTGGCCCATATGGGATTTAATCAGACAGAACGTTTGCTCTTTGTCCACCTACCCTGCAGGATTTTTTTGTAGCCAGTTAAAAGCAGTAATTAATTTCCCACAATAGGTGTAAATGGACTCATTGTAGTAGTAACAGTTACAAGGGTTCAAAGGTATCTCTCTGGAAAACCATTAGGCTTCACTGAATCTTAAAGTACAGAGTCATGGGAAGTGAACAAAATACTGATTTTATAAGGGCACTGTATGTAAAGGTAAAATGATGCAAATTAATATCTTCAAAACCAGTAATTGAAAAACCTTTGTGTAAAACCTTAACAGAAGTCACTTGTCTCGCTATAATTGCCTTGGACGAATTCATCTCGCAAGAAAACATCAAACTGTTGTATAATTGCACCCTAAATACCTCACTAAGTGGTAATACAGATAGAGAAAAGCAGAGTGAAATAGCCAACAGAATTTTATGCAGTGTTTTTGCTGTTTAAGAACTTTGCAGGATAGTTTAGTACATCACAATTAGCATACTGTAATTATGGATTTGGTCAAGGAATGGCAACACTGTGAGGAATTTTGTCTCTTCATTGGGATATGCTGGTAATTGTTTTACACTGCAGCATTGGACACAACACATTTTTTAGTTACACATACATGTATATATATATATAAAATAATTCTCCATCCCTCTGGACCTTTTAGCTTTGGTTAGAATGTTTACAATAGTTGAGTAGTTGACTTAAAAATAATGTAATTCTTTGCAGACCCCCCCACCCCCCACCCTTGTGGCATCTGAGTACCACCATCACTGCATAGATCTGCAAATATTTACATATAATTTCATAATCCAGTATAAATAGCAATATGGTACTTCTGGCTAAAGAAACCAAATTACTCCTTAGAATAAGGTGTGTGTGTGTATATATATATATATGTTTTTTTAAAAAGCCGTACTAGTTTAGATTCTGTCCCGTATTGAGTAAGAAACAAAACATTTTTCGGTGAACTATTCTATAAACTAATTATATTATCCTAACTTATCAGAAGGGGTTTTTTTAAATCTTGAATTTTGGAAGAGGAGGACAAGTGAGAGCTTATATTACAGGGGCTGATTCTGTCTCCAGAGAAACCAGTGGAGTTAGTGCATGAAAATAGCTTCCAGTGGAGAGGAAGCCTGAGCTGGGGGGGCAGCGGGGGGACAAAGAGAGGCTTCTTCCTTCCTTCCTTTCTTCCTCCCTCTCCTCTTAACCTCATCCTTGATATTTACTTTTAATTAAGCAAACCTTGCATTAAGGGTATTTACACATGAAAAGGTGTTGAAATGCTGCTTGTTCATAGTCATTAAGTAATTAGCCTGAATTCATGAAAAGCATCATCGAGCCAAACCAGGGAGCCACAAGTATTGAATGTACTTAATATTTAGAATCGATCGCGTCACACTGAGCCTTCCTAAAGAAATTACATGGCCAATTTGGGAACACCTGGAGGGTCATCCTGCTTTTGTGTGTGTGTGTGAGAGATCCTGCCCATGTGTGTGTGCCCATGTGAACTGCTCCTTTCTGTGCCTGCTGTCCCTTTCAGCGAGCCAAACTGGGAATATGCAGTGAGCAGTTCTGTACTTAAAATAAATTCCCTGGTCCCCAGTGCACTGAAATTCCCACCTGGACCTTTGTTGCTCTTTTTTTTTGTTTCCCCTCCCATCTTTTACTGGAGTAAAATTATCAGAGGAGGAAGATCTTCCTCCCCAGCTGCCTTAAAGTGCCCGGAGCCAGCTGCAGTGTTTGGGATCCTCCAGCTGCAGTGGAACAAACGAGAGTACGTCCCCCTCAGATCCCTGTACAGATATCCAGTATCCTTTCCCTCGGACTGTTTTCGTTAGAAAAAGTAGAATATGGACACTCGGGTATAAATGTTTACACACAGTCATATAATTACATAACATGGAACATTTTACATAGTTTGAGGTGAGCATCTCTTTAGACTTTTAAACAATTAGGAGTGCAAGTTTAATGTAATCATTGCTTCTTTAACACTGAAAATATTATGGATTTATTTTTTAAAAAACTTAAAAATACTGCACCACTCCATAAACAATGTTTCCATTAAGTAGCTTGGAAAATTAGGCTTTATGTCAACATTTGTAAAAATTAGAATCTGATGTAGGTCCCCTACAATTTTAAAATAGGTTACTTATCTGATTTACTTTGTGATGGGCTGTAGGTATTATACTTCACATTCTTTATAGGGCAGCTGCTGGCACTTGCACTGTCCGTAGCCATTGATGATGATGAAGGGTCCTTCGTGGGTGGGTTCATACTCATTATAGGGTCCTTGGTCTGACATATTGGCCATATGCAGCCGCGTTTGGGATCGGAGCTGCCTGTGGTTTTGAATCATTGAGCACTGCCTAATTCTTCTTAATGTGGGAGGGCAGCACTTCCTGGAGATGAACACTATAAAAATGATAAAAAAGAAAGAAAACAATAAAGCCATTGTTCCTGTAATTACCCTCTGAGTGAAGATGGCATTGTTTGGCTCGGGGAAATGTTCTTCGGTGGTAACGACCATGCCTGCTGTGGTTGGAATCTCTTTGTCTCCCATATGGAAATGAGAAGAGCTTATTCTTTTCGTGTACTCGGTAGTCGGAGCCGTGTATGTCGTAGCCACGGGTGTAACAACAGTTGATAAATTCCAGCAAAGCTGAAAACCATACACTGCATCCAGAATATCCTCTCCCTGGGTGTGGTCGGGGCTATGGCAGAGGATGGAGTGCTCCCACCGACCTTGGAAGCCACTCAACCATGTGGCCAAGGCGCAGATCTTTGGGCTGCATTCCCACAGATTGCCGGAGAGGCCCACGGTGGTGAGGGATGTCAGCGAACTTAGGATCTTGGAATCCAGAGTGGTGAGCTTGTTGTTATCCATGAGGAGGGTTTTAAGGTTAGGCATAGTTTCAAAGACGGTTAGGTCGATGGCTTTGATTTCGTTTCCAGTCAAATCGAGCTTTGCTAAGGTGCCCCAGGTCCACTCCATCCCACATGTCAAGTTGCTAATTTTGTTCCACTGCAAGAAGAGCGTGTGCAGGCTGCTCAGCCGGAGGAAGTGAGCAAAATTAATCTTTGTCAGCTGGTTGTGCTCTAGGTGAAGCTCCCTCAGCTTGATTAATCCCGCAAATCCATTGCGAGCCAAACTTCGCAAGCGGTTTGTGCTCAAATCCAGGAATTCCAGGCTACGACAGTCCCAGAACAGGCGGACCGGGATGGTCCGCAGGGAGTTGGATCGCAAGTGCAAGGTCTGTAGCTTGCGAAGGCCGTAGAAGAGCTCGGGGTGCAGAGAGGATAACTGATTAAAAGAGAGGTCCAAATTCTGCAGGTTAAGCAGCTGGCTAAAAGTTGTGTTTGGCAAATGAAAGATTTTGTTGGAACTTAAGACTAATTCCTTAAGTTTATACAGTCCTTGAAAAGAATCTTCTCTGACTGTTGCAATTTGATTATGATCTAAGTGAAGCCAAGTAAGTTGACTGAAGCTTGCAAATTGATCCCTTTCAAGTTCAGAAATATAATTGTGCCTCAGTGACAAACCTAGCGAGCCCTTTTCAGTGGTGTTTGGCACTGAGTGAAACCCCTGAGAGTCACAGTAAAAGAGCAGCTTCTCACAGCGACATTTTGGTGGACAAGCCATGCCCAAGGCAGGCAGCATTTTTAAAACCATACTCATTGCATATAGTGCTGCCAGCATACGAGCCCCTAATGGCCACTTGAAATGTAAGCCTGCAGAATATAATTTAGGAAAACAACAAGATAGGATAGCCTTATCAGTACACTTGGAACATCACGGTGGAAGATTTCACTGCAGATAACATTGCCATGCATTTCCGACAAGCTAATTCTAAATGCAAGAAACAACTTACTATGACAAACCGAATACTTGGACATTACACTTAGGAGGAGGCTTTAGCTCGATTACGGAGGGTTACAGTGGCACTATCAGAAAACATTTTTTTCATAAGGTTCAGTGCAGAGCAATCAGCTTTAGCATCTAACTGCTCCTTTAAAGCAGAGCCAGTCATTCATTATACAAGGAACAGAGAAACGCAGGAACTTACCCATTCTTTTGAGTACATTGGAGGGTGCATTCAGTCGTAGTTTGAGACTCAACGCTGTGAGTCTGGGAAAGGCTCTAATGTGAGACAGCCTTGAATAATTGACCGGGTTTAGTGTCCTTTGATATTAGTGCAAAATCGAACCCACGATGCTCTCTTGCAATATTCCTTTTGAAATCGCTGCCTTGATCTCCTCTGACAGGTCTGCAAATTTAAATCTTAATACAAGTTTTCGTCCTCCGTGACTGCTCAGCTGGTTAATTGAAGCTCACGTTTTCCTTTTCCGCAGCTGTGGCTTCCTTTAGTCCTAACTTGTTGATGGCAGATGGGTGGCTTATTGCTGAGAGAAGCTCCTGTAGTAGCATGAGTGCATTTACTGAAAAGCTTTTCAGGGAAGCGGTACAAGAATGGATTTGCTTATGCGCTGCGACCACACAGGGCTCTATATAGGCTGACGTCACCTGGTGACGTTCCTTTTGTTTGGGTTTTCCAGAAGCTTTGCTGTTTTAAAGCATTGTGCTGCATACTGTGATCGTGTTAAAGACCACTGACAGAGGGAGGAAAAAATCCCAGCGGCAGGAGTCCTTCGTCCCCACGAGAGAAGGAGCAGGGAAGACTTGCAGCACCCTGCTCCCCCCACGGCTGCACTGCCTCTGCTCAGCTGGGGTTAAAAGCAGCCCAGAGCTGCGGGTGGAAGTGCCTGGGTTCTGGCTGCTCCCACCTTTCTGCTAAATATCTCTGCGTGAAAGGAACTTTGAGATGCAAAATGCGCAGAGTTTGAGTAGAGGATGGTGCTGGTCAGCACCAGCTTTCGTGGAGGTGAGAGGGACTGGGCAGCTTAAAGCTCTGTGTAACAACTGTGTGCGACTGTGGTCCCTGCAAAAGTGGCAGGGAGCAGTTGTGTGGCTGGAGCTGGTGTGTCAGAAGTACAGCCCGGGGACAGGGGACAGGAGCGAGCGCTTCAAGCAAGGAGAAATTTCTGGAAAAAGCAAAGCTGATGTTAGGGCACAGGAAAAATTTAATTGGAATCTCCAGCTCGGCAGCGTGCAGTTATGAAACTAGAAAATCTATTTTCTCCTCCCAAACGGTGGCTTTTGTACTTGCTCCTTGCTGGGGAGTGGAGTGCAGGAGAGGAGATGGTGAGGTTGGCATTCGCAGTCGGGGCTCGGAGCAGTGCGAGGGCTTCCTTGTGGTCCCCCCTTCCATCCTGCTGTGTGTCCCCTGGGAGCAGGGGGACACTGCCTGCCTTGGCTGTGGGGTAGGTCCCTAACACTTGTCCTGGGGGTTTAGCAGTGCAGAGATTTGCACTGCAGGAGCAGTGACCCTGCAGAGCTGTGTGTGCTGGTCCAGCCCAGCCGGGCTCTGGCCAGAGTGTGCACACACAGTGAGGAGGAGGAGATGGAGAATGGGCTGTTAAGGCTTTTTGCTTGCTTTGAAAGCTCATTGCTCCTTATTGAGAGCAACCTCTCCTCAGGGACTTCTGGTACTGAAAGGTAAATGAACAGGCTCAATTGAAATTTTTATAGGTTTTTAGGAGGATGCATGTGCAGGAAAACCTGAGCAACTGCTCTGCTTGTGGCTCAGTGTGGATGAGGCAGGGGGATGCTGACTTCCTATTCCAGGCAACTTGGATAAGCTTTTTTTTATTTTCACCTCGAGATATAAAGCAATAATGTAGTGGGAGGCCCTTGAAAATGTTTGCTCTGTAGCAACAGGGTATCGCCTCCAACCTCCAAAATATGGAATGAGCTGAGAATAACAAACTTCTCATGCTGATGGAGGAAGATAGATTGTGCCTAAAGATGGTTTTAAAATAAAATGGCTGTTTACCTGTCGATATTAAGCGTTGATTCCTTGCTTTGGTTTCTTACAAGTACTTGCTTAAATTAAGACTTGCTGTTCCCTGCCTGATTCTCCCTTGGCTGTCTGTGCTGGAATGGTAACACTGCCTGTGGTGTTCCCTTTCTGGGGTGGGCACACTCAAGGGGAGCACCAAATGCAAAGTAAGGGGATGGAGAAGGTGAGTTCTTTAAAAATACACAGAAAGAAAACCTCAAACCCACCCAAAACCCTAAAGCAAAACTAATAAACCCTTCCATGAACCCATCAGGAGAGTAACTGTCTTTAATGATTAAGCAAATTAGGAAATGTTAGATAAATTTCTTAAATTGCTCTGGCATAGTAAATGTTTTCACATTTGCTCTAGGGTGAAAGAAATACATGCAAAGAAATTACATAAACCTATTTAAAGAGTTTCTTCATGTTTCATGTTCACTGTACAAAGAGCACAGGAGCTGAAAGCCAGGCTCAGCTGCCAGTTGTCTGCAGAACCATGGAGTACCTGAGGCTGGGCTTTTGGAGCAGCTCATCTGCAACATCCTCGTCTGAATTGTTGATTTAAATGTTAATAACATTTCAATATGTGAACATAACATTTAACAACAACGTTGCAAAGGGTGTGATTTGAGGTCAGCTGTTACCCCCTCTCCTGTGCTGCCTCTTTTTGCTGTTACAGGGAGGCTGAAATTAGGTGTCTTTGGAAACATTTTGCTTTTTTGCATCAGTATCTGTTGGTAGGTTCCTCCCACGATAAGATTGTGTAATTTGGCACAGAGTTAAGAGTTAATGTTCAAACACGGTGAGTTGCTTCCTTTCTGAAGCTCCCCATTCTTTGGCCCTTAACCAAACAAGGGCTATTTAGCACCTTGCCAGCGAGTTTCCTGTTTAGGAAACTGTTAACACGAACTTTATGGGTGCTTTTCTTAGTGAAACATGTGTTTATGTGCACTTACTGTGAAATAACAGTTATTGCCACAAGTGTGCATCTGAGTCTCCGAGGTCTGGAACTCTATGGTAACGTTCACATTGTTCCTTGGCAGCTGCCTAGAGTGTCAAGGTGTAACAGGCTGGGAATAAACCCCAGCTGCCCAGAAAACTCAGGAAAAAGCTTTTCTTCTGAGACTGGAAACTCACTTGCCTGGCAAGGAGAACCACATCTGAGTGGCATCTGGGGACTTGTGCCACGATGGGAGCTTCAGTGTGAGCCCTCATGTGTGATGTGGAGAGGGAAATTGGGATGTTTGCCTCAGGAGTAAGCTTGCTAGGACTAGATAAGCCTTTTGGGGGCTTCTCACTTACCCCACTTCTGGAGCAGCAGCTAACTGGTTTTTCTGCTAAACCCATGTGCTGGGAAAGTAGAATTGCACCCTGAGGCTGGCGTTGTCATTTAGTTAGGCTGACATCTTGTGGAAGCCTTCCTAGTGTATTAAGACCAACAAATAAGCTAATTTTACTTGATGTAGATGTGGGCTGTGTGACTTTGCTGTGCTGGGGGCCTGGAGGGTGCAAGGCCTGGAGCTGCAGATGAGACTGGGGCACCCAGGACGTGCAGCCCCGTGGGTGACACGGTGCAGGCAGCCAGCACACCTCTGCCTGCACGAGAGGCTGTGCCAACTTTTGCTGCATGTCAGGGACCACGGGAGTATTTGCTGTTTTTTTGCCAGAGGACAGTGTTTGTGCTGTGTCAGGGGGTGTGAGGCAGGGGGTGAGCAGGGCCGGGTGGCTGGAGTGTCACCCTGCATGTCCTGTCACTAGGATGCTGTGCCGTGGGGCTGGGTTAGCAGGGAGCCCTGAGCAGTGGGCACCTGAGGAAAAGGCATGGCCAAGGTGATCCAGCAGCAGCAGACATGTCCAGTGAGGGCAGTGGGAGGGATGGGACAGGGCACCACAGGCCGGGTGTCCTTGTCCTCCTGGGAGCAAAGGACACGTGTGCCGCAGCATGGTGTGGTGGCTGTCACCTCCCTGTCTGGCATCTCTCTGCACCTGGCACTGGTTGCACATTTTAATTCCTCGTTGTACCAGGGGGAGTGCAGGAGCAGCCTTCCCCTCTCCTTGGGCACGGAGGGGAGTGTGGACCACCGTGGGGAGGAGGTCAGGCTGGGGGCAGTGCAGCATGGCCAGCTGTGCAGGAGGGACAGTGCCAGCATCTTTATTCTCCTTCAAGAGCTTGCTGAACCCTGGATGATGCCACACAGCCCCTGTGCTTGGCTGAGCTGTGGGCCCACCATGGGAGCCTCCTTTCTGCAGCAAACCAGTGTACAGTCCTGCTTCCTTGACTGGCAAATCTGGGATGTGAGCACACTGCTGAAATTCCTGTGTGTCATACTTCACTGCTCACCCTCCCTGGCCTTGGATCAGCACTGTTATATCTGGAATTTGTTGGCAGCCCTGCTGTCACTGTGATGGAGGGGTGTGGATGGTTCTTCTCTGCAGACATGGAGTTAGGTGAGGTGGCAAGGCAAAACCAAGCATGAGACAAAATGCACCTGAACACTGAATTTCCTGGCTCCCCTTGAAGCAGAACTTGGTGACAGCACACTGGCATGGCACTGCCTGCCCACAGGAAGGTGTGCCAAGCACTCATTCTTCACTTATGAAATGCCCTTCATTAACCACGATGCTGCCTCTTGTACAGACAGCCCAGAAGACAATTCACCAATCACCTGAAGCAGGAACCCCTCTGTGAACCATCTTTTTTTGGGAATTGCATGGCGGGTGGCAGGTGGGACAGTGGTGGCTCTGAGTCACAGAGTGGTGGCACATCTGGCTCACATCTGGTGCTGATGTGGGGAGGAGGGATGCTGGGCTCTGCAGGGGTGGTGTGAGGGCTGGTGCTGGGCAGGAGGAACCAATAGCTCTGTGGGTTTAGCTTAACCCAAACTGATAATGAACCTTTGAGATTAACAGTGAAAGTTTTTGGTGTTTGGCTACAAAAACACATCTTTGAGTAACTCATTGCAATCCATGTGCTGCTGACCCTGGAGGCTGCACTGCCACCACCGTGCTCCAGTCCCTCTGTAAATCATTGGGATTAGATTTTAACCTCAGTAGCCATAGGAAAACCTTGGTTCTGTATTTTGTCTGAATTCACATGGCATACCTACAGAGGGAATGCTTTGTGACAGAGGTGGTGATTCCACTCCCTTCTCTGTATACAAATCCCCTTTTTTTGCCCTGAGCTGTTAAAACCAGCCCTGCTGGGGATGGTGGTGTGAGCAGGGACCACAGGGATGTGACAGGGAGTGCTTGTGTTGCTCTCCAAGCAGGGCAGCAGTGGTGGGGGAAGAGCAGAGATTGTGGGGGTGGGGGGAACAAGCAATTTTTAACACCAATTCTGTCCTCTTTGATAAAGATCTGATTTGATTTAATTTAAAATAAATTTGCACTGTGACTAAATTTATTATCCATGATACTGGACAGAGCTGGGGTATCGTGCTGCAAAATGATTGACATGGTCATCATGACCCTATTAAATCTACTGAATCTATTAGCTGCTCACTGACTGCAGGGCTTGTGATTCCCTCAGCAGAGTTTTGTGCTGAATATCTAAAAATCCTATTAGGAATCTGAATATTCAGGCTTTGCTGTTGTGAGTCCTCCTAATCCTGTGGATAGGAGAAGCTGATAGTCGTGCTGCTGGGTCATTAGCTGGCTCCTCAGTGAAGGTTTAGACTAGAAATGAGGACCAGGTTTTTAATGGTAAGGCTGATATGGTACTGGAACAAATTACCCAGAAGTGGTAAACTGTCACTCGAAGCCTTTAAAATACGATTTATTACTTGAGAGAGGGAGACCAGCTCAAACAGGACATTTGAGCTGCAGGGTGGAGACAGTGGGTAAAATTCCTGAGGTGTGTGGGAGCCTGGACAGAGTGACTGTTGTGACCAGGGATGATCTTCAGTGTGTTTCTGTGCCCAGGAGGGTTCCTGGTGGCACAGGCTGTGCAGGTCTTGTGCTCCCACTGGCTGCCTCCACTTGGACCTGATGGGATCTAATTGGTCTCACAGCTGGTGTTTATGTCTCTTTTTATGCTAAAAAAAAGATAAAGAAACTTCAATTGGGCAAAACTTGACATCCTTGTCTCCAGGCCAGGATCTTGGTTAGAATTGGCTGTGATGGCTTAAGATGTCAATGGCAACAGGGTGTGTGTAATCACCGAGGTGGGGTGTCCACCTTGTCTGTCCTGCCCCACTCAGCAGCCCTAACGAAGGAGCCCCATTAGTAACTCCAGTGTTGAATTACCACAGCTAAATTAGCAGGGAGTTTTATCCTGCAACCTTCTGAAAGCACTTCTTATCATGCTTTTGACAAGCTTCTGTACTAAAACTTCTGACTGCCAACAAGGTGGAAATAAAGTGGAGCTGCCTTCCTAAAATCTAGTGGGGTTAGATTATACAGCTCTTGTGTGCTAATACGTGGTGTGGTTTCATAGGAGGGGATCAGCAGCCTGAAATCACTGCTGCTCAGCTCTAATGTGCTCTTTGGGGTGTTCCACAGAGTGGTCTCATGAACTGAATGTCCATTAGTGGAACCCATCTCTTGGTTTTCCTCTCATCCAAGAGGCATCTGGTGCTGTGCACCGAGGCTGTTGTGGGCTGTGAAGCCAGGGACAGCAAAGTGGAGTTGATGGGTGGCCTCGCTTCAAATGCCTGCTCCTGCTTCCTGTTAAAATGGTAATGTGGGGGCACCCAGGGAGAAGTAAAATGGCACTTCTTGGAACAGCTGAATGTTTGGCTTTCTGCATAATAGATGAATGTATCTCTTAAATCCAGAGATATTCCTGGGAAAAAAACACGTGTACAGGGAGGGGTGCCATGGGCTCAGCAAAGTGGTCACGTTGCCATAGGTAAACTGGTGTGAAACAGCAGGAAGAGCAAGGAGCTGCCTGTGCAGGTTGGTGTCTCAGAGCAGCTTGTGGTTGGTGCAGTGGCAGGTTTTGGGGTGAAGGGCCCTGTGCCCCCTCAGGGTGTGGCAGTGCCCACCACCAGCACACCCGAGCTGTGCCTTCAGGCCAGGCTGAACAGGCACTTTCCAGCCTCAACTGTGCCTTGTCTTTCACATCCTCTGAGCACGGGAACACAAATTGTGAGGTAAATAAGGAGCATTAACCTTTACTTTATTTAGAGAGTTCAGCTTTGATTTTTGCACGTGGAGCCAAGAATGGGCCAATGCCGGGGCTGCCACAGGGGTTGTCACAGGGAGCTCCTGGCTTTACTTCAGTCACTTTCCACTTACCTTTTGTGGTGACAAACAAATCACCTGATCAGGGAGTGACAAATCTTCAATAATTCATTAAATTATAGTGACATTACAACATCTAATGTCCTCCTCACCCCCATGTCTTATTTCTGCTGTAGAGTGGACTTGATGTTTTAGATTCAGGGCTGCTCATGCAGATATTTCAAACCAGCCTGTCACCTGGAGAATTGATACCTGGCATACCCTCACTGCAGCACTGCTAAATGGTTTTGCTTCTCAACTGGATAATTATATTGACTGTGGCTTTGAACTTAACAAATTGGATTGTGGTTGCATAAAGTGTGTTTTGAAACTCTAATATAAGCTATATTATGCAGAAAAAACTCCCAACAAAGCCAAACCACCACCACTGTCTTATCTAACATTCTGAATTTGATATAAATGAAGACGTTTTTGACCCAGTGGCTGATGGACAAGAGAAGCTGCAACTGCTCTTTGGTCCCTTGTCCTCTGTATCAACAGGGCTCACACAAAATGTGCTGTATCAAGCCTTGGTGAAATCTGGCTCCCCGTGGGTGGGCCTGGAAATGTTGGATTTCTTACCCAATAAATGTTTTATATTTTACTTTTAAGATAAATGATTTGGGGCTTTTGCCTGGCTGCTGCTCAAGTGCAGTGTGTGTGTAAGGAGCACTGCTGTCCTGCCCAAACCAGCAGGGACATGGAGACTCTACTTCCAGTGTGAATAATCCCTTAAAACCCCCCAGAAATGAAGAAAGAAGCTGACAATGTACTTGGAATTTATCATCCTGGGTTTAGTTTGAGCCCCCTAATACCTGTTTACCTCTCTGTCTCTTGTTTTTCAGGCTGGACGCAAGGAGAGAAGTGATGCCCTGAACTCTGCCATTGATAAAATGACCAAAAAGACCAGAGACTTGCGTAGACAGGTAATTATTGGTTACACTTGGCACTTGCTGAGGCTCACGAGTGCATTTGTGGATGTTCAGAGGGAAATGTTCCCTGGGGGTTTGTCTCTCCTGGGCAGTGGGTTTGCCTGCTTGGTTTTGGTGAATTAAAAACAAGAAGCTTCCAGGGTGTGGTTCAGAGGAAAGATGGAAATGTAATTGCCTGTGGTAAAGATGTTGGATTCTTAATCATCCTCATGGCAAGAGGGATTAAAAAACACCCCCAAAAAACTCCCAAACCAACTCCCACTTTTTGGATTTTGATGGTAATCACGTATGTTTTACAATTCTGGTGCAGTTCATCTCAGCCTATTTTATTTGAGGACTCTATTTATGTAGGATCAGCCTTTTGTCTGTTTGGTTTTAGAGCAGTGTATTCCCCTTTTTGGGTAAATGGGAATACAGATCAAGTTTGTTGAGAAATGTTTTCGTTCTAGAAGAAAAACAAAAAAGTGAAATCAGCGTGTTGTTTAATCATCTCAGGGAAAGCAGCAAATTTACTCAGACAAAACCAATATGAGCTGCTAAATCAATATTTGTGGCCAAACTGGTGACTTGCACTTCTATAACTAATCCATTTTTTTAAAGAGATTTAATTTAAATTGAAGCAAAAAGTGTATAGACAAGACTGAGTGTGGGGAAAGCCTTGGTCACACAAAGGAAAAAGGATCAATGACAAAAGTAATTTAAGGTTTACTCATTAATACAGTAAAAGGAAAACAGCAGTGGAACAGTGCTGAAGAGCAACTCCTTCTTTTATTTTTATTTCAGCTCCGCAAAGCTGTTATGGACCATGTATCAGACTCTTTTCTGGAAACAAATGTTCCACTTTTAGTATTGATTGAAGCTGCCAAGAATGGGAATGAAAAAGAAGTTAAAGAATATGCCCAGGTTTTCCGTGAACACGCCAACAAATTGATTGAGGTAAGATGGTACAAATTAAAATGAAATTATTGCTAGTTAAATTAAGGCAGGATGAGGCAAAACACATTTTTCAGCTCTGTTGAAACACGTGGCAAATTCTGTAATAAATTTGCTTTTAAAATTTTATTTGAATGAATTTAAATGCAATTTAATTTAATATTTAAATAATTTAAAATGTAAGCTCATCAAAAAGCAGCAGTTAAATAACCCAGGTAGTTCTAGATATTATGCAATTTGAGTATATGATAAAGGTAACTTGATTTATTACTTGTAAGTGGTGATTTAGAGTAAGGGAGACCAAGGCAAGGCTGTCCTGCTGGACAGTTTGACCCATTGCTTTGAAGCCTGGAGGTTTTTCTTTTCAGTCAAATCTCACTGAACATGAACAGACCTTTATAATGAAAACCTGCTTGTGTGTGTGAAGAGCAAACAACAGACAAAATACTTGGAATGACAAAACTGATTCCTGCCACCTCCTTCTGATGAAAACTTGGATGCTGTCCCACTGGTGGTACTGCAGAGCAAAGCTCTGTGTGGTGGGAAGACCAGTGTAAATGGGACCAACGTGTCTTAACCAGAATCCCAGAATCCCTGAGGTTGGAAAAGCCCTCCCAGCCCATGGAGTCCAATCTGTGCCCCATCCCCACCTTGTCCCCCAGCCCAGAGCACTGAGGGACACGGCCAGTCCTTCCTTGGACACCCCCAGGGATGGGCACTGCAACCCTCCCTGGGCAGCCCCTGCCAAGGCCTCACCCCCCTTTCCAGGGAGAAATTCCTCCTCCTGTCCAACCTGAGCCTCCCCTGGCCCAGCCTGGGGCCGTTCCCTCTCCTCCTGGCCCTTGTTCCCTGGGAGCAGAGCCCGACCCCCCCCGGCTCCCCCCTCCTGCCAGGGATTGCACCAAAGGTCATTGGTGTGTTACTAAGGGAGCAGATTTCCAAGGACAGTGTGTGGAGCAGTTCGTGCCCCCTGTTCCTGGACACGGCTCGGGACCCTCGGCCTCTTGTTTGCGTGAGAGTTCTGAGCCAGTTGATGCTAAATGGCAAGGAACAAACAGCTATAGGTATTGTTGAGGAAACATGCCACTAGGAATAAGCTTCAAAAACTCCTCCTGTGCTCCTCAGTGCTTTGAGACATTGGCTGGTTGTGTTTAACCTCAGCAGCTCCCAGGGAACAGTCCCAGGCTGGTTTGTGTGTTTTTGCTCTCTCAGTGTCTCTGTGTTTGATAGTGGAGTCCATGTGTCTCCTGGGCTCATGGGGAATACTCTAACACAGGTTGGTAGATTTAAATTACTCAAGAATAAGACTTATCAGACACCAGTAGAAGTAGTTTTTCCTGGGGCTCTGAGTGCAGTTTGCAACTGCCCCGTAGTTGGGGGTGCATGAAACTTGTCCAGCTCTTCAGAGCTGCTGTCCAAAATCTCTAATTCTTTGAAGGCATTCATTCTTCACTTTTGGCCTGTTGCATTTCAGCATCAGTGCCATCCTCCTAGAGTTTCAAAGTTGTTCTGATCTCAGTTTTAAGTAACTGACATTGTTCTGCAAAGAGTGTGGAAGGCAGTGCTGCTGTGCCCTGCCTTGGCAGCAGGATACAGCCCTGGGAACACTTTGGAGTGGGTTTGGTCTAAAGCCTTCCTTTTCCATGTTACAAACCTAATTTATCTAGAAAATCATTTTTAGGGTTTGTTTACAGGAGACATTGATTGCTATAACAATAGCAGTGCCTGTTCTGCCACCTCCTCAGGGGTGCCTGGTGTCCACACATGGAGTTTATTGGCATAATTAAAAAGGAGTGATTGTGCTGCTCCATCCACGAGCTCTCTCCCACCCTTGCCCCCTCTCTCCTCACTCCTGCCCCCTCAGCAGCCATGTCCCACTGGAGCAGAGGGGTTTGCTCTGGCCTTACTGGTGTGCAGATGCCAGACTGCAAGGGAAGCCTCTGCACAGCCTGACACTTGTCTTCCAACAAGGACTATTCCCCTGAAAGTACACATTCAACAATGTTTTTGATTGACATCAAAAGGTTCTGTTAGAATGATATGCTGCTGCAACAGCCTTCTGAAGGCTTGCTTATTGGTTTTGCTGTCTGAAATGTAATTGTAGCTATGAAGTAGCAGGATGTAGATGGTTCATAAGCCTCTTCCCTGAATGGAGATGGATTAATATATGTGCTTAGCTTTGACAGAAGGGGAATAGTGCTCCTGCAGAGCCTTTGTCCCGAGGGGCTGGAGAGCCACTGGGAGTCATATGTGATGTCAGATTTACTGTGGAGGAAGATGGGTTGGGATGTGTTGTACTTACAATGTCTTGGTGAGTCTCTGCCAGAATGGAGAAGGATGTTTGCAAGTTCCCATGTGATTCTGCTGTTGGGCAGGAAACTCTGGTGCAGGTACCCAGAGAAAGAATTAGATTGTGTGAGAGCAGAAGAGAAGATGTTTCCCTCGGTGAGATGAGAAGTGATTGCTTTCACCTGCTTTCAGAGGAAGATAAGTGTGCTGGGGAGCTTATCATAACTACCCTCAGAAGTGCTGCTGAGTGAGTCAAGACATCAAATGTGACAAAACAGCTGCAGCACGGAATGGAGCTGTGTTGTGTATCATGCTGTGATTGACAGTGTTTTAGATGTAGAGGAGAATGTGTCCTTCCCTTAAATGCTGAGCAAGGGGAAGAAATGCCTGTGAAAGACTTGCTCTGCACAAGGGAACTCAGCACGTCTCCATCTGGGCTGGTGGAAGGTTTTACACCTTGGGTTTAGTTTGTCCTGTGACCTGGAGAGTCGGGGCTGCTTTCCTGGTGAACCAGCCACTGAGAGATGTGCACTGAGATAGATACAGAGATATATATATTGTTTTTGAAGTACTAAGGTGTTGCAGGTGTTGGCCAGGCAGGAGGAGTGGCAGTGCTGGTTCTGCCCTGGGTTAGCAGGGGAGTCCTTGCTCCTGTAGTGCAGAGGTGTTTATGGGCCCCCAGGTCCCTCTAAAGAGATGCAAGCACATGATTTGGGTAATTTCATTTTGAAACGTTCCCTTCTTGGCAGCAGAGCCCTGTCTGCTTTGTGGTTCCTAAGGTCCAGGCAGCCAGATTTGACCAAAAGGTGCAATAACCATAAAGATGTTATTTTCCTGTTGGGTCTGTGTCTTCTAGAGGACTCATACCAAAGCCATGTCTCAAAAGGCTCCCACCTAATTTCTTTCCCACGTAGTAAAATACAAACCCCTTTTCTCCTGCCTTTTGAAAACTGAGTAACAGTAAAAGAGTAGAATGGGACTTGTCTCAGCTGAATAATAAGTTTCAAAGATAGCTTTCAAAATTGCTCTGTGCTAACAGACCATTAACTGGGGAACACTCTGCCTGGGTTTGGTTAAACGAGTTTAATTCAGGAACTGAGAAGCCAATTGGAATGAGACACACAAAAATAACAGAAAAGACAGCATTTTGGGAACCAGCATAGGAAAAAGTTAAATTCACTTGTGAGCTATGAAAGTCTTCCTAATTTGCAGGTTGTGAAGTAGTTCCTCCATTGCAATGGTTTTAACAAGGCTGGGTGAGGTAGCCTTGGCTCTCCAACCTCTAACTTTGCTCTTGAGGAAAGACAGCTTGGCACTGGCATCCTTAGATCCTTCCCAGAAGAAACAAGGCTGTCCTGCGACTTGGTGCTGCTGTTTAATGATGTCACTTAGCACCACGCTGGCTTTTTGTCTGTCCCAGCCTTTGAAGAGTGTTTGTGCCCGAGCTGCCTTTGTGTGGTCACTGCAGGGATGCTCCAGCCTGCTCTCTGGAAAGGGAAAAAGCCAGAGGTGTTAAGAAGAAACCTTTGCTACACTGTTGAATGCTTTAGAAAAATAAAAATTAGCTTGTCAATTTGTCACTGTTTTGTTTTAATAGAAAAGATTTTCTGACCTTAAGAAAGTTAAAAGGTTAATAAAAGTTAAAAGGTAAATTGTAATTCATAAATTAAAATCCTCCAGTAGCTGTTTGCTTGCTGAAAAATATTTTGAAGAATATATTTAGAGTTTGTAATTCCTTAAAATGAACAAATAATCTCTTCTTACTCTGGAACCCTCTTCCTCTGTATCAAATGTTTTTCTCAACTTAAATTTTGTTCATGTGGCTCTTTTTCAGAGAAATGTTGGTAAGACAAACATTAAGACAGGGAGGCAAAGCTCTCGGTGGTGTTTCATAACCATTGATATTTTTTTTTCTGATTGCTTTAATTTCTCTGAAAAGACTTCTCTGTGCCTTTTTTTAATGCACTGGGTTGTATCTTGCGTATGGAGAGATGATTTTCTCATTTTCAGAGAAAACCCATGAACAGATGCAGATGGCAAATTTATTTGCTTGGAAAGAATCACATTTGGGCACTTGCAGCTCCATAAGCTTTCTGTAGCCTCTGCACTGACATTTCCCCCTCCTGTTGCCCTCACTGTACAGCTCCATGTCCTGGAGTCATTCTTCAGCCCTCAGTCTAAAAATACTCCTCTCCAAAGCCCCAAGCCTTGCACACTTGCCACATTTTTCTTGCAATTATCCTGATTTGCTCAGACTTGCAGCCTGTATATTCTAGAGCAGCTGCAGGTTTTTAATATGTGAAGGGCTTTTAAAAACTGGGAAGTGGGTAAAGCAGCTTGGGTTTAAAATAAAGACCTGGCTTTTGGTCTGGGGACACGGTTTGAAAAGCTGGGCTTGGCTGTGCTCTGTTCCTGAGGTATAACTTACCTGGGCATGCCAAGTTACCTTTTGTTACAGACAAAGCATGGAAGGGAAGTAGCTGGCAGATGCAGAAGTTAATGTGGTCTGACAGGATTATCCTTTGTGTCTATCAGCCACCTGATTCCCAAAGGTCCTGCAGAGTTTTTCTAACCAGCATCTCTGGAGGTGGGAGTGGACTGGCTTTGCCCACCCTTCAAATGCTCTGCCCCTGCCAGCACAGGGGTGGGCTGGTGCTGCCAGGCTGGATAGGAAGGGACCTTAAAGTCTCCCAAACTGGATATTGGCTTGGAATGTTTTTCTGAATTTTATCAATGTCTCAAAATCCAGCATTTTCCAGCCTAGGGTCATTACTGGGGTACCTCAGCACCTGTTTTTCCTGCTCAGTACCCTGATTTACAGAGGAAAAAAAAAATCTTTCTTGTCTTTTAGTGCTTTTATTTTTAAGGTAATTGTGTATTGCAAGGGAAATATCCCTACACAGTGTCTGGAGAAGAGAGACAGAGTTAGTCCAGACTCATTTTCCATTTAAAATGGAGACCAAAATGAGCAAAATTTCTCTTCCAAAGCACAAGCACATTTTCTGTAATTTGTCTATAGATAACCTTGACAGCAATTTAAAACTAATGTCTTCAATAAATGACCAGTATAACTCTAATGTGCCCTCTAAAGTCTGACACTCTTCAACAACTGATGCACTTTCCTTGTAAGTTCATTTTATTAGTCAACTAATTCATAAATAAATTAAATTTGACTCGTAGAACATGCTTTCCTTACATTCATAATCAGTAAAGCAGGAAAGCCTCAGCAGAAAAATGTTCCTACATTTTTCAACAAAACTGGATATACAAATTTAATACATCATACATAAGTAAAGGCAAGTGACCTTTTAATAGGATAACTTCTGTTCTTGTAAGGTTAGTTTTTGAGGCCAGTCTTCTAATGCTACACCAAATAATGTATGAAAGGGGCTATAGAATGCTGTTAGAGTTTAAAAATCATGTTGGAAGAGGAATGAGAGACTTGAGGGTAATCTTTCTGTCCAGATTTCATTGTAAGTACACACGGGGAACAAGGCAATCCGTAATGTGACAGTGCAAGTGATGGCAGAGGGATTGAACACTCACTGTCTGAGCTGCAATCAGGCTGTTTGGAGACATTTCTCTGTTTGAAAATCATCTCAGTTTGCTGCTGCTACAGGAGGAGAGGCATTTCTGCCATCCTTTCCCACAGGGACAGTCATCCTGTGCAGGATTGGGAGGGAAGGGCTTGGTCTGTGCACACGTGGACCAAGGGGGATGGGAAGGGTGTAGAATCTGGAGGTGAATGAGTTTAGGGTTTGGAAAACTGTGTTAATGTACTTTTATCCCACTAGAAACAGCCCTGTATTTACTCTGTTCCCTTTTCCTTTGGAAGCAGAAGCTTTTGGAGAAGGGGAAATCTATAAAAAGAAGTCAGGAAGTAAAAGCACAGTTGAGTATAGGTGGTGTTGATATGAAATCTTCAGAGGTAGATGAAAAGCAATAAAGTCCTGGCCATTTTCTTTTCCAGATATTTGAATCTTAATTCCAGCAGCATTTTTAAGGAGCTTTTTAGGTGCAGCTTTTATAGATGTGGCATAAATGTCTTAATTCTTGATATTTAACTGAGAGCCTTGATGCATGTCTGGATTTTCATCATCTCAGTCATTAGTAATATTGGATTATTAGTCATGTAGTGTCATCAAGGAGTTGCCTGAAATCTGTGTGGAGCTCATTACTAACACTGTTTTGTCATCTTCTTCAAGAGCATAGTGTACTTACAATTACAGTTACACTTGCCACGAACAGTTGTCTGAATCACCAAAAACTGGTTTAAACAGCTAATAATAGGCACCAAGTTGGAAAGTCAGATCAGAAGGCAGCAGGCTCTGAGTGCTGAACAAAATGAGATAGGAAAGAATTGCAATTTCATGGAATCACAGACTGGTTTGGATAGGAAGGGACCTTAAAGCTCACCCATTTACACCCCCTGCCATGGGCAGGGACACCTCCCACTATCCCAGTGGCTCCAGCCTGGCCTTGGACACTTCCAGAGATCCAGGGGCAGCCACAGCTTCTCTGGGCACCCTGTGCCAGGGCCTCCCCATCCTCCCCACCCTCACTATCTATCCCTGCCCTCTGGCAGTCGGAAGCCATTCCCCCTTGTCCTGTCCCTCCCGGCCCTTATCCAAAATCTCTCTCCAACTTTTCTGGAGCCTCTTTAGGCACTGCAGGGCTCCCTGGAGCCTTCTGTTCTCCAGGTGAACACCCCCAGCTCTCCCAGCCTGTCTTCATTCCCACTTTGATAAACACAGAGACATTTTTGGATAAGGATAGTTATTCAAGTACTGTCCAAATATCACTACTAGAAACACTTATTTTAAAGAAAGGCATTTGTGTTGCTAAGAAGCACCTCAGCTGAGGATTTGCTTTTCAAGTTTGAGCAGGAGCTCAGCTCTCCATCACATACCAGTGGTGTCACTGCTGCCGTGGTGGCTCACATTGACTTGTGTAACTAATGTGTTTTGTGCTTATAACAACATTTTAACACTTTAGCTTGTTTGTCTGAGGAAGGAATAGTTCCTGTGCCAGTAGTTACATCTGCTGCCACAGCTGCATCGATGGGGGCACGGTGCCCACACAGCACACTGGTGTGGCTTCAGCAGCTCTGGGCACAGAGGTATTGCTGTACCACTGTCCTACTCTGGGTACCTTCTATGCTATAGATGTATTCATTCCCTTCAGACACCTCTTCCCCCTCTTTGCAAAACTTCCCAGTTGCCAGAGGGAAGTGCTCTCCCTGCTGCACTTGGGCAGTAAATGGAGCCCAGGTTGGTTTGTCATGATACACAAACTCTGGGTTTGCCCAGCTGTGTGAAAAATGTGAAACCTTGGCAACATGTGGTTGCACTGTTGGAGAAAGACATTTCCTGTGGGCATGGAAGGAGCTCAGCAGTGTGGAGCAGAGCTTTTCCAGGACAGCTGTACCTGGAATGGCACCAGGTAGCTGGAGAGGTAGTTGGAGACAGCTCTGGACAGGGTGAGAGCCAAGTACAAAGCTAAATTCCTTAATGAGATCTTTAGACACACAGATCAGCTGGAAACAGGGAAGTTTTTACATTTCATCCCAAAAGAAAGGTGGTTACCCAAGAAAGTATTAAGCAGTTACCTCAGTATAACAGGGAGCAGAAGGTACACTAGATTTATTTTTGAACTATTTACAAGAGCATGTGGTGCCAGGACAAGGGGAAATGGCTTCCCACTGCCAGAGGACAGGGTCAGATGGGATATTGGAAAAGAATTCTTGGCTATAAGGGAGGTGAGGCCCTGGCACAGGGTGCCCAGAGAAGCTGTGGCTGCCCCTGGATCCCTGGAAGTGTCCAAGGCCAGGTTGGAGCCACCTGGGATAGTGGGAGGTGTCCCTGCCCATGGCAGGGGGTGCAACAAGATGAGCTTTAAGGTCCTTTCCAACCAAAACCATTCTGTGAATCTGTGATACTGTCTCTGATCCCTTTTCTCTTCCCATCACTTGCCAACCTATGAAGTGAAAAACCCTGTGACCCACATTTCTCAGGGTCCAAATCACTTGAATCACAAATGCCAACCCTTGGCTTGCCAGTTCTGTTCCATCCAGCTGAAACTTCCCCTCCTTGTGTTTATAACCAGCCTTGAAATTAAAACAGTTCCCATCTTCCCTGAGAGGTTGCAGAGCTCTGGAAATAGCAGTTCTCTCCTTTCAGTCCTTCTTTCCCCTGGTTCTTTACGTCTGGAGTTTTTCTGTGCATGCTTTGTTTTATTTAAAGATTTTACTATTTTCAGTTAATACACTGGGATTCTGTTGCTCACAACAAGCTCTTGCAAGGCACCTTCTGTGGAGCTGCAGCCACATGCAACTACTTAAGTCATATAAAATCACAGAGCAGTTGACAGCATGACTGGTAACTCACTGCACAGTCCCTGTGGATTTGATCCAAAGTCCTCCTGCATTAAGGAAGCCGAGCTGTTCTGTGCAATTCCTACCTAATTCCTCTGCAAAATGAGGGGTTTGTAGGGTTAGAGCTGTAACACTTCTGTAGTTGTAACAATTCCCCCTCATGCAGCACCTGTTAGGGCTGGATGTTAAAATGTTCACATTTGTCTTGAATACTGAGCGTAGTGTTCAGGTGAATAAATAAATGTATGGACCTGGTGAATAATGAAAGCCTTTTTGGAGAGGGAGGGAGGTTACATAATTGACACATCTCTTCTGAGAGTCCTCAGCTGCCATTAGTTTTGCCAGAACAGTTGTTTCTGCAGATAAATTAATTTCCTGAGCTTTGACCAGCATGAAGGGAGTCGGGATTTCTTTTTTATTATGGAGGAGGAAGAAATTAGATGTGCTGTATTTGAATTTTGTGAGAATATCACACACTTTCCTTTAGCAGGTCCTCAGGAGGAAAATGTTGAATGGCTGTGCATGTCCATTCTTCCTTTGCTTTTAAAATGGGTGATTTTTAAGCTGCTTAAAATTCGGAATTTGCATTCCCAGAGAAATTGTAAAATGTAAAGTGAAAAAAAAATCTAGAACAAGCCGGTGAGATTTTGGAGCTTAATCAGAAGTAAAAATGCCAAGAACACCTTTGAAAAGCTTGGTTTCTGTTGGTGTTGAAATTCCCAAAGTATCTGTGTACACATGGATGGAGTTTGTTATTTTTGTGTCAGGGTTTGTGAGCATTGGTTTCCAGAGGATGCTGCTTAATGCTAAACTGAAAAGTTTTTCAGTCTTAAGAGCCAGAAAACTTCTTTCTGCAATGCTGTTTCTCCAACTGCAGGTTCAAATGAGAGTGCTCAGACTTGTAGAATTCAATTAGTGTGTGTTTGAGTCCTTGTAGAGATGTATAATCCTGAGTTACAACAATGCTGGGTGGCAGGGGCAGCTCTGACAACTTTAAATTATGCAACAATAAACACATTACAGAGCCTTCTCTGGGCTGCACCAGCACCCACTTCAGAGGCTTTGCCTTCTGGACTCCTGGAGGAGTTGTCCTGAAAACTTGACCTGCAAACAAGGAGGAAAACCTGGGTAGTGCTTCTCTGAAGCCAGTCCAGGTGCACAACTCAAAGACTTTACTACATATTTCATTGTCAGCCTTTGAAATCCTTGAAAAGGAAGATTTAAAGTGTTAGGGATTATAGTTCCTTTTTTCTCTTGAATTTTTGTCTCTGTTGAAAAAGCAATTTGCCAGTCCTTCAATAAAGAGTTCCATGTAAAGTAACCCCCCTGCCTAAGCCAGGGATTGGTGCAAAGGGAAAGCAGAACAAGTACAAAGCTGAAGTGATATTGCTGGGTTATGGTCAATAATGTAATTTAAGAAGCTTAGCAGTGACCCCAGGCTTGTGTAATTGAGGCTGCTGCAGTTTTTTAATTGCTGGAAGACTTGACTCCTTAGTCATGATCTGAAAAAATGTCAAGTTTAAAAAAAAACCCAATGAAAAAATGTATTCCAGGTGGGAAAGGTACAATCTGCTTCTTATTAGGAAGGCAATTCTCTGCCCCAGCTGCCACCACAGACAGGCTGACACATTGTTACTACTGGTAGAAAGAACTTCTTTAGGAATGTCAGGATTATTCCTGATTTAAAAATCAGTAAATTTTAGAGAGTCAATGAAAATTTGAGATGGAATCACCCTCTGACAGATGGTACAATTTTTTTTTTAATATTGGCGTTAAACCTTCTTACTATTAACATATTCCTGATTGACCTTTTGCCCTGAGACAGCATCTGCCTCTCTCAGAAGGAACCAGTTAAGCAATGGCTCCTCTAAAGGCATGAAAGTATGGAATTGTTTAGATTGGAAAAGCCCTCTAAGATCCTCGAGTCCAACCATTCCTCCAGCACTGCCAAGGTCACCATTAAACCTCGTCACCAGATGCCACATCCACACATCTTTTAAATCCCTCCAAGGCTGAGGACTCCACCACTGCCCTGGGCAGCTCTGCCAGGGCTGGACAACCCTTGTGGTGAAGAAACTTCCCCCAGTATCCAACCTGAGCCTCCCCTGGCCCAGCCTGGGGCCGTTCCCTCTCCTCCTGGCCCTTGTTCCCTGGGAGCAGAGCCCGACCCCCCCCGGCTCCCCCCTCCTGCCAGGGATTGCAGAGAATTCCAGGTGCCCCCTGAGCCTCCTTTTCTCCAGGCTGAGCCCCCCCAGCTCCCTCAGCTGCTCCTGGGGCTCCAGCCCCTTCCCAGCTCCGTTCCCTTCCCTGGACACGCTCCAGCCCCTCAATGTCTCTGTGGCCGTGAGGGCCCAGAACTGGACACAGCCCTGCAGGGTCCCCAGCAGTGCCAGCACAGGGACAGTCCCTGCCCTGGGCCTGGGACACACCAGGGCTGGCACAGCCCCGGGGCCATTGGCCTCTTGCCCCCCTGGGCACCCCTGGGCTCGTGTCCAGCCGCTGTCACCAGCCCCCCCAGGGCCTTTCCCAACGGGCACTTTCCAGACACTCTGCCCCAGCCTGGAGCTGCAGGGGGTTGTTGGGACACAAGGACAAGACCTGGCATTTGGCCTTGTTGTCCCTCACACCATTTCCTGGGCCCATGGATCCAGCCTGTCCAGATCCCTCTGCAGAGCCCTCCTGCCCTCCAGCACATCAACACTCCCACCCAACTCGGTTTCATCTGGAAACTACTGAGAGTGCACTTGATCCTCTTGTCCAGGTTCTGGATAAAGATATAAAACAGGACTGGTGTCAGCCTGGAGCCCAGGGGAACCCATTCCCCATTCCCCACCACTGCTGCCTGCTCTGGTGGTGTTCCTGGTCACTAGTGCTCCCCAAGGGCTTTGGTAGTAGCTGTGGAGATGCTGTTGTTCCTGGCCCTGCCCAGGTGAGCTGTGGGCTCCTGGTGGCTCTCTTGGCTCCCCTGAGGTTGCCCAGGTTGGGAAGCCCCCCCTGCACAGCTCTGGAGTGCTCTGCTCTGGAATTGTCCCCTGCGGATGGTGCTGGCACCGCAGCCGCTCACACCCAGTCATCTGGCAGTGTGCTGATGTCATGTTAGAGCAGTGAGATCTGAGTTCCAAAACTGCTCAGTGCCTGAGAGCCCCTTTCCAGATGAGCCTGTCCAGCTGTTTCACTTGGCACCGTTGGCTCCGTGGTGGCAGTGGCTGGGGCTGTGCACTGCTCACTGATGCATTTGTCACTGGGGGGAAATTTCAGCTCATTCATCTAAATACCAGCAGCTGCTTGGGGTCTGTCCTGCCTTCTGGGGTCTGGGAAGCTGTCTCTGGGCCATGGCTGTAGACTTGGAGCTAAAAGAGCCTTGATGCTGCAGCAGAAAACTGCTTTTGGGTTGGTCTGTCAGCGCTGCGAGAGGTGTCTGTGCACCGGGCTCTGTTCTCAGGGCTGTCTTCATTCCCAGTGTATTTTTAACTTTTTTCGAGAGATTGCTCATTATGCTGATTACATTATTTGCAGTGTTTTTGTCTCCTTTGATGCCTGTGCCAGTAGTGCTTATGTAAAGGGACTTGATGATATTGAATGGTAAGAATGAACAAATGCAGCGGGAATTCAATTGCTATTTTGCTCTCAAGCACAAGTGTTCTTCTTTCTAAATCAAGTCTGACCACTTACTATGTCAGTCAGCTGCTTTGTTGGAGGCTTGGAGAAACTATTTCATTTACATTTGATTTAAAGGAAATTTTTGTTCACTTGAGGTGTGCTGCTTTGTTTAGAAGTTTTGGAAACATGATTTCCAAGTGCTCTGTGGGCTTTAAAAGCATTGATCTTCCTCTCAGCTGGAAAATCCGGTGTATTTTGTGTACATGTCAAGTAAGTGGCCAGTAGTACCCTCTTCTCTGTACAGACAGGGAGTTTGAAGGTATTTGTCAGATATCACCCAGCAGTTATTGAAAATGAGTTTTTTTCAGGGTTTTTTCAGAAAATTAAATTTCTTAATCATGCAGCCATCCACCTCAGGGGGTACATGCAGTTTTAGACTTCATGCTATAGAGCACCTGATAATCACTGACAGTTCAGAATACCTCATTGTAATGTCATTTACAACTTGATCAGTTAGTTGACATAGCTCTTCTTAAATTTCAAATGTTAAGAGACTTGTGAGCGTTTTCCCATAATCTGACAGAGCCTTCCCATGGGTGCAGTAAACGCTGTGAGTTTACAGCCCTGTCTGCAGCAGTCTGAAGTCATCTCTGCTGCTGCCACGTCTCTGCCTGCTCTGATGTTCAGCAAATAGTTTGCTGGGAAGTTTGTGTGCTAATCTGGCAGAGAACCCAAGCTGCCAGAGCGAATAGCTGGCTTTTGGACGGGCGTGCTGAAATGAAGTGTTGAGCTTTGGAGATGCAGCAGTAGGATGGGATGTGGCAGCCAACAGTTGGATTGTCTTAAACTGCCAAAGACCCTCAGTCAGGGAAGCACACACGCTCCTTTCATGAGGGTTGGCAGTCCCAGTCGGGCGATTTCTAAAGAAGAATTGCCATCAGTTGGGTATTCAGAGGAAAAATGACTGTTCAAAAATGACTGTGCAAAAAAGCAAAATTTCATTATACCATGGTGGGGACACTCCATTATAAACTTCTTTGCCTCTCTGTGTTCAGACAGAGCAGGGTTTCTGTGTGCTTGATTCATCACACTTGGCTTGAGAGACAGCACAACATCTCCAGATATCGGAGAGGCTGATTTTGTGGTGCTTCAATGTCGCTTTTATTCAGCCCCTACTCAATAGAGCTTTGTGTTTTTCTCACTCCTAGAGATTGTAACTGCTGCTGTGCAGGCAGGAATGACGGGGAAATATGGACCATAAAAAATATTGGCAAACTGATGTTTCTCAAAAATATTACCTGAGCTTAAACCAACAGCAAAATCTTTATTTGACTTTTAAATCGTGACATCTGATTGTCTGTTGATTGTTTGGAGCCTCTAAGCAAAAGTGTGATGTACTCCAGGTCGCTGTGAACTCGGGATTTAAGACATGGCAAATCTACAGGACAAAAAGTTGGTGTTCCAAATGCAATCCCTGTGTGAGAGGGCATTCCAGGGCCAGCTGTTGGGTGCAGAGGGGCTGGGCTGGAGGCTGTGCAGGGGTGGGAGAAGGGAGCCCTGGCTCAGCTGCTGCCCTGAAATCTTCCTGCTCCTCACCTCTTTGTATGGAGGACTCAAATACAGAGACTAGTGGAAGAGAAGCTGCAGGAGTAGGACACTAATGTTCCTGAAAGCTGACAGTTTTCTCTGTGTTGTTGATGCTTCACAGTCTTTCTCTCAACTTCAGTTTGTTTTCCTCCAAATATGTGCTGTTGCATCTGTTTGCTAGGTTGATCTGTGTTGGAAACACACCTCTCCTCTTGACACCTTTGCTTTTTATCCTCTGAAACTTGATTTGAAGCTGGAGGGAGGCAGGTGCTTTGAGATGAAAACTTGCATTTTGCTCCCCAAATTGATAATGGGGTTGATGAAAAATGCTGTTCAAGTGTAATGGCATGTGGTTGATGGTTTGTGGGACAGTAATGTATTCTGTGTGGGAACATCTGTCGTGAGGGAAGGGCTTGAGGAGGGGGAAACTGCAGATACTACTTCAAAAATGACTTGTATGTGAATGCAAAGGATAGTTTAATTAAAGGCAGAATGGAAATTCCCCAGTTTATTGAGAAAAGTATCTGGAGAACTGTGGTTCAGCAGTGTTACTGAGCATCTGCTGGCTCCTGGTGATGCTTTCACGGCACATTTACTGAGGGCTTTGCAGGTTCTGTGCCTTGGTGTTCGTCTCAGTTCACTTGGTGCTATTTTTACAGCTTTCTGTGTTCAGATGGCTCAGAATAACATGCTTGTCATTCACCTGTCAGCTGAGAAATGTAACTTATTTCTGACTTCCTTCCCCTGAGAGTAGCTCCGAAATGAGGAATATCTTCAATTACCAAAAAGTTCTGTGCTGTCCCTTTCCTGCGTGCTCTTAAAAGGCAGCTGTTTACAGAGGTCTCTGTTTCAGGCTGACCTAGTTAAGGTGCTGCTGTGCAGCAGGTCAAGGTTGTGGAGTAAAGTTTTTAGCCTCACAAGATGCTCCTCAGATTTTGGAGGATTGTGGATGCATTTTCAAGATCCCCTGTATGGGTTTCATTTGATGAATCACAGCATAAATGGAGGGCTGGAGGAGCCTCCCTGACACCTCAGGCTTTCCCTGGATCTCATCCCTGTATCCTGTCCCAGAAGTGCCCTCCATGCAACTCCAGCAAACCCATCTGAGCTTTGCACCACCCCTGCACAGGTGAATTGCTCCCTGAGCCTCCGAGTTCTTTTGGGCTGACAGGCAGTGGGATACAAAAGTGTTTCAAGAAAAAGGGAGCATCTCTGTACTTAGGGACATGAGGAGATGTAATCATCAGTTCATGGGAGCTGGAAGGACCTGGAACTGCTGGAGAGAGTCCAGAGGAGGCCCCAGGATGCTCAGAGGGATGGAGCAGCTCTGCTGGGAGGAAAGGCTGGGAGAGCTGGGATTGTTCAGCCTGGAGAGGAGAAGCTTTGGGGTGACCTGATTGTGGCCTTCCAGGAGCTGGAGGAGCTACAGGAAAGATGGAGAGAGACTATTTCCAAGGGCCTGGAGTGCCAGGACAAGGGGGAATGGCTTCCCACTGCCAGAGGGCAGGGATAGATGGGATACTGGGAGGAAATCCTTCCCTGTGAGTGTGGGGAGGCCCTGGCACAGGGTGCCCAGAGAAGCTGTGGCTGCCCCATCCCTGGAAGTGTCCAAGGCCAGGTTGGAGCCACCTGGGATAGTGGGAGGTGTCCCTGCCCATGGCAGGGGGTGGGATGAGATGAGCTTTTAAGGCCCCTTCCAACCCAAACCACTCTGTGATTCTGTGAATCTGTGATGTGATGTTTTAGGATTTTATGGCTCGAGAAGGAACAGGTGTCATTGGTGGTTTGAGAATTGCTTAGAACTGAATGGATGTGGCCACTTCATGTTCCATGGTGGGTTACTGGTCACTGTTGGATCTTCTTGAAAAGATTTCCTACAGAAGAAAATAAGCCCCAGTTCTAACAGTTGTGTTTTGTTTCCTGCCACCTCTTTTATAGGTTGCCAACTTGGCCTGTTCCATCTCCAACAATGAAGAGGGTGTGAAGCTGGTCCGGATGTCAGCCAGCCAGCTGGAGGCCCTGTGTCCCCAGGTAAGGAGGAGCTGCAGAACAGAACCTAATAAATTGGGCAACTAGTCCTGCTTAGGGTGTGGTCTGGTCTCTTAGTGGCTGTCTGTGGCCTTGCTGCAGAAATGGACTTTGTCCTTCATATCCTAGAGAATGAAATACAGTGACAGCATCAAGACTTAGAAACTTTAAAATCCATGACAAAGGAGTCAGTGATGTGAATGGGTCATTTCTGTCATAGCTCTAATTCCATTTGGCCAGAGGGTTCCAGTAACCTGCAGGACAGTAAAGCAGGGAAGCCTCAGTGGTTTGCTGTGCACATTCATGGTGCAGGAAGGTGCCCTGTGAAGGTGTTACTGCTCCTGTGCATGCTGCAAGATAAATATAGAATATTATTTTTTGCTTGAGTAGAATATAAATATGCCAAAAAAAAATCTTCTTGATGGGTAGGATGAGAGGAAGCTGGGTATGTGTGAAGAGTTTGAACCTGGCTGAGACTACTTTTTAATTAATAACTTTTTAATGGAAACAAGGAAATTAAGTTTATATAAGCACTAGACTATCCTCTTCCCTTTTGACAGCCTGATGTTTTAAATGTCAACAGCTAGATACTTGGATGAACCCCTGAAGACTACAGTGAGCTGTTGAGTCTTGTAATTTACATTTTTTTAAAGCAACAGGAAATTCAGATCTAAGACATCCCAATAAGCTGTTGTTGGTAATGAGGAACTAGTGGAAAATATATGCTCAGAAAAACTAGTGAAATAGCATTTTATGAAAATAAGGTGTGTTGTCTCAGGATTACCTGGAATTTGTTTTCCCATATAGACTGATCTTTTTTAAAACCACTTGAAAGGAAGAGAGAATTGTTCACCTGTACCCACCTCAGAGGAGGGGAATTTTGAGGCAGAAGGTGTTGTGAAGAGCAGGAGTGTTTTACTTTTTACATTACTTCCAAGTAACAGTGCTCTTAGACAGGTGAAGATGAAGCATTAAATACTGTCCAGGAGGCTTTTGGCATCCCAGGGTGGCCTCCTGTGGTTCCCACTCCTGCATCCAGCCCTGGACTGGTGCATCATCCATGTTGGCTCTGCCATTCCCTGCCTCCCACATCTGGGGCTGCTCAAAACCAGAGGTCAAGTTTTACAGTTGGAACAAAACACGTGGAAGAAAAAGCTTTTAAAAATCCATCTTCTGTGGTATGAGGGCTTGCTGTTTCCTGAAGGAGGCAGCTAAGCTGACGTAGGTTTTTTCCCAGTTATCTCCAGGAATATGGATGTCTAACACACGGTGTTCCAAACAAATGCTGCTGCTTTGAAAATAATCATCTGAAGAAAGTTAGGTTTTCTTTGAATCTAACCATTTCTGGTAGATGTCCAAATCTGTGGAGGTGTTTTCCCCTCCCCATTGCTGAAATTGTGTGTATTTCAGACTCTTCTATCTTTGCTTTTCCAACAAGTATCTATTTAAATAACTCTACTCCTTTATAAAATAAGCACTATGATAAGCTTACAAAATAAGCCCCATGATAGTCAGCATGAAATTCTGAGCCAGCTGGAGTCACCAGTCACCAGTGTAGCCACATCTCCTGAAGTGCAGCTGTTAACCTTTGACTTTGGGGATTATGGACAATATATTTAACACACATTGTAGGCTCTGAGTATCTATAAATGCACAAGGGCTTTAACTGATGGATTTGGGCTTTGCAAAGGTCACATCTCTGAACTTCCAAGCCTACAGTTTAGATGCTCCACTGCACAGTGTTGCCTTAATTTCAGGGTCGTCACCAAGAGATCAGTAAATGACACCGTAGATGTTCATAGCAGTTGAAAATGCTCTTCTATTACCTTACATGCTCTTGGGTTGATTCTTTAATGCTCTAAGAGTATTTAAACATGTTGTGAATCCTGAGAGATAATTAGGGGCACTTGTCTAAGCTGTTTTACAAATGGCATCTGTGTTTTCTCCTAACAATAGTTTGTCTTCTGCCAGTGTAAGTGGTGCAGCACTTCATCCTCCTCCTCAGCTGTCCCCAAACCTTGGGCATTCTGTGGAGTCTCTTAAAGCTTCTACAGATCAAGAACAGCAAAGTGGGATTTTATTTAATTACCTGTTTATTACCTGTTTATTTTGCAGTTTTCCTAATGAGATTAGCAGCTGCTTCTTGAATCCTTTTAGGTGGCTGTGCTGAACAGACGTGTGAATTAGGCATTAAATACAGATTAAACCCAACATTATATGCCCTTTTTTTGGCTTAGATGGTATTTTTCTGGGAAGATGCTGGATTTGAGATGAGACAAGTCAATCAGTAATTATGATAGTCTGAGAAACTCAAGTGACTATATCAATATCAGACAGAAATAGGATGTATGAAATGTAATTCAAGGTATTGCTGTGGTTGAAAGGATGGAACTGAAATTTAATGCACTTGAGTCCCAGGTAACCTCTTAAATAGTTTAGCTGAGTGGAGGCCATTCTGGGAATAGGGAATTCCTGGTTAAAGAATGATTTCTGCAGAAATCAATCTGTAGAGTTAATTATAAAAGCTGTATCTCAAATAGAGCTGTTAGTTGCTCCCTTGCCATAGGGAGCCATTGATCTGGCAGCAGGAGTAAGGAACTCTTCAAACTGGCCAGGGAGAACCTGCAAGTTCTGTCAGTATGGACAAGCCCTTGCCAGTGTCACCCTTGGGTTCAGACGTTCCCAGGTTCGAAATTTAGTTCTTTGAGGAAAAAGAAGATGTGGAAAAATTTTCATCAGAAAGTCTCTATGGAAGCAAGCAGTTAATTTGTTTAGCATGGCTTTGTTACTGAAAATCAGCTCTTCCTCAGGAGGAACATCATCCCTCCTGTTGGTGGGTCCCCTGCCAATTAGCCCAGAAATTAATGTGAAGTTGAAGACTTAATGGGATATTTAGAGCTCCCTTTTGACAGTGCAGGAGGAGCTGTTGGGAAGAGCTGTGTGTGCTCTGGAGCAGCCAGCTGGGGGATTTGTGTTAGTCTGGGTTTACAGGGGACAACAAGGCAGCTTCAGGGGGTCACTGGGGTTTTCTTCATCAAGCCCTGACTTACCAGCCTGCCTGAATTCTTTCTTTTGAGAACATGCATTGCTGGGAGTCTGGGGATGGAAGGGAAACATCTTTGTCCACAGCTCCATGCCTGGTAGTGGGGAAACAGGCCTGTCTGGAGTGGGGTTAAGATGAAGGAACAAAAGTCCTCCATCACTGCAGTTAAATTTAAAATAAAAAAATGTTTCAGATGTCTTTCATAATGGAAATGGAAAATTACTGCTGTGAAATGCTTGGAAGAGCTGCCTGTGCCTGTGTTTGCCTGGCAGAGTGCGGGGGGAAGTTTTCTTTGCCTTCTTGCTAAACACAGAGCTTGCCAGTGGTGAATTAGGGGAAGAGTTTGTTTATCTCAGCACAGAAACCTGGATCCTTGCTCTTAACTGTGCCTTCTGAGCTCTGTTTCCAAGAAGTACTTGCTTTGGGAACCTGCAAAGGCTGTTTTGTAACAGCATTTTGCATTAAAGATGCCTGAGAAGGGAGCTTAAACTATTGGAGTGCTCCTGATCCTGCAGCTGTAGGTGTTCCAAAGCAACAGGGAGATGGCCCAGCACAGCTCTTGAAAGGAAGGAGAATTGCTCCAGCCTTGTGATGTGACAGTCTGCTGTCACTTGAGCTCCCTTTACCAGCTATACATTGACTTTCTCAGTTTTTACAGCCTCCATGAAGTTCATTAATGGATTCCTAACCCAACTGCAGTCAGGCTGTTTTAAAATACAATTACAGAGTACAATTCCCATCAGGGTGGGTGTTTGCTTCTGCCAGCAAAAGCTGGAGCCCCCTGCCCTGCAGACTGCCCATGTCCTGGGGACCTGCCCCTCCCTGGGGTGGACACACAGGACCTGCTCTCCCATCTGGAAGGCAGGACTTGCCTTTTTCTCATGGCCCAAATAGCTCATCCTCCTTGGAAAGGTGCCCTTGGGAGGGCACCAGGCAGAACCTCTGCCCACCCTTCCTGTGCTCCCTCCATCCCTGCAGGAGCACGGGCACCATGTCCCACAGAGTGCCACCCATTCAACTGACTCCAGATAATTCCTGGGTTAAATTACATTTCTAATGAAAATAAAGTGGCTCCTCTCATATTAAGATCTTGTTTTAATAATTGCTGTTCCACATCTTTGCATTCCAGTTTTGAAATGTTTGAAAAGCCATTTGCTGCTTATGGATTTGTGATGAGGCAGATGGCTCATATGGGATCACACCTACTGACACACAGACAAAATACCAAAGCATAAGGAATCCCATGGAGAGATCCAAAAACTTTTGTTTATATGTTGCAGTATCTTAGAGAAATAGAAAACCCTCCAGTCCACCCCCTCAAATCAACCAAACTGAATAGACTTTGTCCTCCCTGAGTCCTCAGTTACTGCCAGTTCCCTGGTGACTGTTGGAGAAGAAGAAATCTTAATTTTTCTTGCACTAAAAACTTAACATCAAACAATTGTCCCCTTTTTTAATCTCTTTGAAAGACTGTCAGATTTTTGAATGTTCTAACTAGCAGATCTGTCTCCAGACTGTTTAATTACAGGTGCTTGAAACATTTTATTGGCATTGAGTAGAAATGCTTCTATTAAAAACTTAACACTTGGGTTGCAGATTTGTCTCACGCAGCCTTGCTGGGAAGAAATGCCAGCACAGGCCAAGATTGACCAGAAAAGAAACAATATTAGAAACTTGAGCAGTTACTGAGGCATGAAAAGAAGCAAAGAACAGGAGAAAGGGACTCAGATGTGTAGAAGGAGGTGTGTTAGTGGGTAGGGGCCCCATGTTTCATCACAGGTACAGGGTCTGGGGAGTGCAGTGGCAGAACAGCTTCCAGAAAAGACACAGAGTCCCTGAAACCCCCAAAGCTTCAGCACTTGAAGTCAGTAAAATATAAAATGGAGCAAGACACCAAAACAAGTGGCACCAAAATTCTTGCAGCATTTACATGGACTGGTACCACAGTGTCAGTCCTCAGGTACAAATGAAAATGCTTTTTCCATGGCTGGGGAAGTTGACTGGTAATTATTTATACACAGTATGCAAACAGTCTTCAAGCAAATAGCAAATACTGCTCTGACAGTTGGGCTGAAGTGGGGAAGGGCAGGTTGCAGGGACTGAGCACCTCCCTGTGGGACAGGCTGAGGGTGTTGGGGCTGTTCAGCCTGGAGAGGAGAAGGTTGTGTGGAAACCTCAGAGCCCCTTCCAGTGTCTGAAGGGGATACAGGGGAGCAGGAGAGGGGCTCCATCAGGAACTGGAGTGACAGGACAAGGGAGAATAGGGACAAACTGAAAGGGGGAAATTTAGGTTGGATGTTGGGAAGAAATTCCTGGCTGTGAGGGTGGGGAGGCCCTGGCACAGAGTGCCCAGAGAAGCTGTGGCTGCCCCATCCCTGGAAGTGTCCAAGGCCAGGTTGGAGCAGCCTGGGATAGTGGGAGGTGTCCCTGCCCATGGAAGAAGGTGGGATGAGATGATCTTTAGGGTCCTTTCCAGCCCAAACCACTCCATGATTTTGTGGTTTTGCAGTACAAGTGTATCTGTGGGTCAGTCCAGCACTGCCACAACACGAGTAAATGCTCTGCAGAGATCCCTGCAGTCAGTCTGTGCATAACTTGCAGGAAAGGAAAGTGCTCAAAGTGCCTTTTATACATGGGAACAAAGTATTGGAAATCAAAGGAAACTTTTCCTCCTTCTTTTGGTGCCTCAGCCTCTGTACACTGGCTGGTCACTGCCATTAGAGCTTCTGAAAGTGTAAAACAATCTGCTGTGTGTTTTGCTCCCAGGCATTTCAGCTCATCAGAGCCTGCAGAGTGCTTTTTGCTGTATTCAGGTACATGGAGGGTTAGCACAGGCACACACAGGGATGCAAACCTGGCCTTGGATGTAACTGGAAGCGACTTAAATGTTCTGCTTATAAACCCTTTTTTCCACTCGGAGCAAAATGCAATCAGGAGCAGGGAAGGAGACGTGAGTAGGGTGACATGGGGGTAACATTGGCATCTCCTGTGTGTAAAATTAAATTATGAGAAGCTTCCTATGAACTGCCAGTAAGCAAGCTGTGCTTTCTTTAATACAGAAAAATAAGGGCATTAACATCCACCTGGGCAAGGGCAGAGGCCTGGCTGGGCTCAGCTGGTGTGGCAGCTGTGGTGGTAAGGTCAGGAATTTGTTTGGTGACTGTTTGGAAAGCTGTGATCCCAGAATTGTGGTTCACCTCTACCCTCCTATCACAGGAGCTCTCTGTGAGGCAGCAATGAAATCAAACACCCAAGGGGCAAGTTTGTGTGTGTCACTTGTTCCTCTGCCCCTGAGATGACAGCTGATGGGTGAGGGCCTCTTTTATAGCTTATTCTGTTTTTAAATGCCATGTGTCCTGGATTTGCAGGCCATGGAGCTGCTTTCCAACTCATTACCCAACTGCCACAAGAAATGTGGTAAATCAAAATCTTTATATAAAAACAAACCCTAAGTGATGATTTAGGAACTGCAGATATTTTGGTTGTAAAGAGAAGGTGTGTAGTGAGGGGAGAGGGCTGAGTGTTCAATTTAGAGCGTCTGAAACTGAAAAACTTCTCTTGTTGAGGCACAGGAACATCCTAAAACCAATCCTGCAGGAAACAGGGCAAAGCTTAACCAGCTGCAGGAAGAACAGTCTCCTGGAAAGAGCAGCAAATCCTTCTCAAAAAGACTAAGGCAAAAATGAAAAAGTGATTATATCCACAGAAATGGAGGAGTGTCACAGCCATGGTGTGCACTGAGCCTGGAGTGAGACAGCAGTGGGTATTGCAGTGCAAATGGAGGGGGGATAGTTCTCACCTCCCAAAAGATGTGCCTTCCTTAGGCCATGTCAGCCAAGTGTCCAGAACTGGTCTTTGTAGGAGCACCACCAGTGCAAGAGCTTTCTTGCAGCCTCTCTCAGTCTTTCAGGTGGGCTGCTATAAAGGTGGGGCTGGAAGCCATCCTAAATTAAGCCTAAAAAAATGAATTCTGGCTGGCCCAGTGGCTCTGATTTACCCACAATTTATCTGAGGTTCAGGGGGTTTTTACCCTTAAATAGCTGTGCTTTTAAAGAGTTTCTGAGCAAAGTAGCCCCAGTATTGTAACCCAGGCAGGAGTCACTGTGCAGGGAGCCTTGGAGAGCCCTGCCCTGCAAAGGGATAAGGGCACAACCACTGTGTGACATCTCCAGTTCCAATAGGGAAAATAAAACCAGAAAAAAAGCAGCAGCTTCCTCCCCTGGAGGGGATGGGATGAGAAGAGGACTTGAGGTGCAGAAAGAGACATCAATTGCCAGTCTTTGGAATCCTGAGGCTCCCCAGGCTCAGGGTGTTACCAGGGCCTGGCTGCTGCCACGGGAAGCTGTGAGGAGCAGGAGGGGACTCCAAGGAACTCTCTGGAACCGTGTTATCGAGCATGGAGCTGTCTGACTTGAGCATTGCAATTGCTACATGAAACAAAGCACCGATAAAAATAGTGTGTTTTCTTGCCATGCTTCATTTCCTTCTGGATAGTCTCAAAATGTCCCTGTTTGATTCTTTTCTTTGTACAACTTCAGTGAGTCATTGTGATCACAGTGCTTTGGCAGCATTTTGAAAAGCTCTGAAATACAGAATATTTCCCTGAAACTGCCAAGTGTTTTACATGGAAGTGGCCACATTTTGGGTAGTCTGGACATGGCTTCCTGGGGTTTTTTAACTCTATATACCTCCTTCCTGCAAGTTACTCATACTTTAAATTAATTGCCCAGTGCTTCATGGTTTTTGGAGAAACAATAGTGTACTGTGATCTGCCCCTTCCCTCTAAAAATTGTTCCCTCCTCCCCCTGACAATGTTCATTTTTAGATAATAAAGGAATCATAGTTCTGCTCTGTACACAGACTGTTTAAGATCCAGCATCCCTGTCCTTTTCCCATATCTCTCTAAGCATCTGTTGGAAAATAAATCAGTCACTCTGTGCTGGATACCAGATGTCCTGTGAGAGAATATTCACTGGAATAGATCATGTGCAGGGTGTTGTCACTAATCCCAGAATCTTTCCTCAAGCAGAGGTGTGAGACACGTCCAGGATGACTTGCCCACATGAATGCAAAGCTCTCCATGGAGTGAAGGCTTTTATCACCCTGCCAAAGCTGCATGTTTTGGCCACTTTGCACATTGAGATGGGGTATGTGCTCTAAGAAAGGACTGTTGAGCTGCATGTGTTGCCCTGAATTTCTCCCTGAGCACACACACACCTGTATGGGTTTCCTAAGCTGTAGGTTTGTCTTTAGCTCCGTGGTGTCCCTTGATAGCCTTTGATATCCCCACCAGTTTCCTCACCTCTAGCACTGCTCTCCTAGTGCAGGACATGTCTGCCTGTGAGGGAGATCTTGCACACTAGTTTTGCTTGGTCATTTTTGTAAAAAACATTTGCCTTGTCCATACATTTGTGCTGTAATGTATAAAAAAATACCCTTTTTCCAGTTGGACAAGCTGCCTGTTGGGAGGAGGATGGTGCAGCTTGTGCCTCCTGCATTTGGATTTGGTGAGGACACACAGTTTGAGTTTCAGGAGCAGTTGCAGAGCCCTGTATCTATGAGAGCTCTGCCATTACCTGTGACAAGGTGCTTAACATGGACATCTGGGCTTGACATGCACTGTTGGCAAAGATTAATTGTCCAGACAGATGCTGCTGTCCAGACAAACATCTCACAGGTACACAGGCCATATGTTTCTCCAGCATTAATGCTGCCCTGTCTCAGTGCTTGAAGGATATTTTATCTCTGATATTGGCCAGGGCAGTTAGAGAAGAACAGAGAAAATGTCCTGACTCTTGGTGTCACCCCATCTCTGTCTCCATAGTCACAGTTTCTAGCAGGATAAAAGCTGAGATCGGATTCCTGGAACATTGTGTGGTTTATCTTTGCTGTTTCCAGGACACTTGTTGTTTGAATTCATCTTCATAAACCCTTGGCTATCTAGATCTTGATTGATGGGTGGTTAATTCATCACATCCATCAGACTGGAGCAAGAGATGGCAGTGGCCAGACATGTCCAGGGTGAATTGCCCACGTGCATGAGAATCTCTTGAGTGAGAGCTTTTATCACCCTGCTGAACCTGCATGGTGCAAAGGAGCAAAGGACAGATTCACCTTTCTAAAACTTCTATCTCCAAGTGGTTTAAAAATTTAAAATTTTCATGGGTGTTGCAAGGCTTTTTTGGAGGCTTTGAGAACATCCATGATCTTCCTGGGCAGTGTGAGTGAGGGTGGCAGAGAGCACAGACCTGGCTGGTGGCAGTGTCCCTCTGAAGGGACCTCCTGACTCCTGCAGGTGCCACACAAAGGGTGTGACACAAAGGGTGTGACCTGGGGCTGGTTGGAGGCAGGGGAGCAGCAGAGGCCCCCAGGGGAAGGACAGGGACAGGGTTCAGAGGTGTGTTTGTCCCCACAGGCCCCTGGACAGATGCTGCTCAGGTCCCACTGCTTCTCACGTTTGTCTGTGTTGTCAAACCCATGGAGCTGGGTCTGATTTGTGACCCAGACTCACAGCCTCCATCTCCAGAGGCAGGATGGCACCATGGAGAGCAGCCCAGCTTTTCTGTGCATCTTCCTCTGTTGCTGCTAATTCCTGGCATCCCTTGGGTGACTCAGCCTCCTTCCCCTGCCTGATTCGTTCAGTGCCATCCCAACACGTTTGACACCACCAGCATTTCCATATTTAGTGAGTTATATATTTTTTTAAATGCTTTGTGACACTTGTAAATGAAGCAGGAAGAGAAAGTAGCTTTTGGAAAAGCAGGAACATCTGCTGCTTGCATGTTTTGGTAGGCAACTTTGTGAAATTAATACAGTCCTAGAGAAGAAAAATTACACCTTGAAGTTGTAAGTTAATTAGCTCTGACTCTCAGGTGCTGGGGAACAAGGCTGGGATTGTCACAGAGCTCTGGTTTCCCACACCTGGCATGTTTCCAGGTCATTCTGCTGGAGCAAGTGCAGCAAGAGCAGGAACAGGCTGTTGAGATTGCTTCCTTCCCACACCCAGAGAGGCTTTTGTGGTCCTTTAACTGACCAATTAGTTGGCACAGCATAAACTTTGTTACCCAGCAGTACCAGTAGCATTTGTTCTGCTAAGAAAAACAAGGATCTGGTGTAAAATAGGGTCAAGGGTTTGAAGATTAGTAGGGGATGTTCAGAAGGAGCATCTCCTCCTATTCCTGGCTGATCTGGCTCGTCCACAGCCACAGCAGAAATCTGAAGATATTATAACAATTACTGGCAAGGTTGAGAGTAAAGCTTTAAGAAAAAGTTGTAAATCAAAATTAATCTTTCATTTTGTATTTGCATATTGTTCCTACTTCAGACTGTGTAAGATTAATCCTTTTTTGACCTTTTTACTCAGGTTTTGACAAGTAGCTTAGGAAATGCAGCCTCCAGTGTACTAAATGTCATCCTGTCTGAAATCCTTAACAGCACAGCCTGCCCTCAGAAAGCAACACCTTGTTACCCTGAGCTGTTAAAGACAGGTGAAACCAGCTCTTGTGAAAACTTGCCAAGTGATTTTGCTTCTAATAACTAACCATAATAAATGTGGGAGCAGGTATGAGTTGGATGTGAGAGCATCAAAATTAAACACTTTTATGTTTAAACATGAAGTTCCTCCAAACTTATTAAACTCGCTTTGTTTGCTTTTGAGTTCATTGGATAAATATAGAGCAGGTAATGGTTTCACTGGGATATGTTTTAAAACTCCAGAGGTGTTTTACAGGTCATTAATGCTGCACTGGCTCTGGCTGCTAAACCCCAAAGCAAGCTGGCTCAGGAGAACATGGATCTCTTCAAAGAGCAGTGGGAGAGGCAAGTCCGGGTGCTGACGGATGCTGTCGATGACATCACTTCCATTGATGACTTCCTGGCTGTCTCAGGTAACCAGACCTCAGAAATAATGATTATTCCCACAAACAAGTGGGTTTGACACGTTGTGGAGCCCCCTGGGTTCTGGAAGGGATGTGTTGGTACATCTCACCTGGTGTTGTCCTGTGCCCAGCGAGGTGTGAAACTCCAGCAGGGGATCTGCCCTCGAGGAGACACTGCATGTCTCAAGGTGTGCAATTGCTGGCTGAACTAAGGATGAGTTACAAACCTCACCTGTAACTCTGGGGGAAAATAGAATATGTTCCTGGCCAAGTTAGGAACTAGCAGGAAAGATGATCCCTCAGTTCACTTTAGACTCTTCTTATGTAAACAGAACTGAGTATTGTGGTCCCACAAGTTAATTAAAATGAAGCTGTTCATATTTTTAACCATGTCAGCTTTAGTAAAGTTTTAACAGTTTTTAGAAGAGATTGAATCGTTATAATAGATTAATAATTACACTTGGCACAGTGCTTGCCAAGATAATCCATTTTATCAGCAGCCTTGATAAGGGCCCACAATTAGCTGCTGTGACCTAAAAATAATGGAGGCATTTTTATTTCCACATCCTCTAATTCTGCTCCAGTCACAGGACATGGAGATGTAACCATGTGAACTGTGTCTGCAATAGTGTTCACAAACCACCTCTGCAAACTGGGGGTGTAATTTCTCTGCTGCAAACAGGTTTGGGCATCTCAAGTGACCTAAAACCTCCAGTTGTAAAGAGAGATTTCACAGGGGGATGTGTGAAGAAGTACACAGAAGTACCAGGTGTGACCATAGTTAGAAAATTGAGATGAAAAATTGAGGTCCTGAATTAAAAGTCCATTTTATAAAATTATTTTTAAAAAGAGAGAGAAAAAGCAAAACCAAAAAAAAAGAAAAAAACAAACCAAGTGGAGTTTCTGTGATGAGTCACCTGCATTGTCATACATGTCATACACGTGTTGTGGTTCCCTGGGTTCTGAATAAAAACTCTCTTTGCCATGAGTTTGCACAAACTTATTTAGCAATTAAATGTCCAAGCTCTTTGTGCTCTCTGGGCAGCAGGAGCTGGAATTGCACAGCTGTGAGGAGCCTAATTTGGGGCAAATACATTTAGAGGGAATTGTGTGCTGAAGTTTGAGGCTCCACTTGGAGCTTGCCCACGATTGTACAAACATTTTAAAGAAGAAAAGGTGTCAGTCTGTGCACACACAGCCTGTGTAGAGCTGCTGAACTGCATCCCACTGGCAGGAGCCTCCAAAGGGATCAGGGCACTGCAATTGAGGGATCTGCATCCTTGTCCCCCTCATTTGAGGGGGAAAGGGAGCTCTGCTTTTGGGGCTGTGGTGTTGGCCCTGCAGAGGTGCTGGTGTAATTCCAAGGGCTTGGCAGTAAGCAGGGAATGTTTTTTTTCAGGGGTGGTGGCAGCCTGACTTGGGAGAGAGTTCACCACCCAAAACAGAGCCATGGGAATGTATTTTGAGACTATTCCAGATGCTCAGATGCATTCAGTAATTATTTATGTGTGCTGTGTTATCAGAGGGATGGTAGAAAAATATTAAAGCAATAAATACTGCTTTAAATATTATTTGTTTGAACTTTGATAAATGTTTTCCATATAAATGCCACAAGTCCAATTCATCTGCTAAAAGTCTAAACTTCTCTTTGGATAAAATCGTGGCAGGTATGATTTATACCAAGTGCTGTTTGGGTTTATTAGGATGCTTGTATCAGTTACTAACTGGAATGTAAGCAGAATTTAAAGGAGTGCTTATGAGTCTGTGTGTGTGTGCATATATATAAATATATAGAAAACCCACCCCACATTCCTAAAATGTGGTGTGCTTTCCATTATCAAGAAAATGCTTCCCTGTTCAGCTTATGGTACAGAATTGTATCAATTACCCACAAGTAAAGGCTTGATGAAAGAGATGTTGGGTGTAGATAACAGCAGGGTATCACAGAAGGATCCCTCAGTGCAGTGTGGCAGGTTACACCATTGTGAGGAGGGTGTAGCAGAAGGACCCTGTTGGGTTAGGGCAGGGTCTGGGGGTGGCTAATTAATTGTCAGTGCATGGGAGATGAGTGGCAGCCTAAAGATCTTCTCTGTGTGCTCCCAGCCATGAGGGGTTTGCAGCTCAGGGAGCTCCAGCATCAGAGGTGCTCTGTACTGAACTGTCCTCAAGACTTTTCTCATTTAAGCTGGTGTGGGTTGTTCTTTCCACCTCACAACCCACTGGCAGCTCCATCATCCCATGCAGGATTCACAAGTGTAAGTGAGCTGTGTGTGAAGAACCTCCTGGTTTTGCCAGTGTCTCCTGTTTGCTTCATTTGATGCCCCTTCTTGTAGTAGAAGATGGTGAAGAGGTTTTTTTCTCTACTCAGTTTTTTCATGCACTTTGTAAATGCACAGAGTTCTGCCTTATGCTTAGTCAGTCATCTGTCTCTTGACTGCAGAGTCTTTTCCTTTCATTATTCCTCATTTCAAAGCTCTTCTGTACCTTCTGTAATTCTTACCCCTCTTATCAGTGCCTTCCCAAAGCTCTCTGGGTGTGTTGGTGTGCCCACTATCTCTGTTCTTTAGAGCAGTTGCTGATAGCACCATGTAATTGTCAAATTCAGTGTTCTGAAATTACCTGGATCTCCTTTGAAATCCTCTTAAAAATCCATTCCATTTGCTGCCTTCTGTTCCTGTGCTGCTCACAGAGGTTTGTGCCAGAGATTGCCCATCTCACGGGAAGTATTTTTCTGAAGAGCCTCCTAATAATACTGCCAGGGCCTGGTGATTGTCCTTCTCATTACCAGATGAACACTGTATTTCCAAGTGTGTGAACACTGCAGTGTTTGCTCCATGACCACGTCTGCAGACACTGCTGCTTGACCTGATTCCTCCAGTGCCCCTTGGCAACAGAGGTTCCAGCATGGAAATTGTGCTGAGGCTTTTCACAGGGCACACAGCAAAGAAGCACAATTGTATTTATGCATCTGTGACTTCATCTCCCGACTGCTGCTCTTAGATTTTGGTCTCCTGTAGCCCCCAGATTGCTTCCCAGACTCCCTGGGCTGTTTGGAAAAGGGTTGTTCAATCCCTTTAGTGTGGAGGTGGGTGGAGGTGGATGGTGTTTGGTGGGGGTGGATTGAGCACTGACAGTCGTGGGGGACTTTTTATTCTGTAGCCTTTCACAGTTTAAAGGATTTCCTTGTTTGGTCTAAAAATCATTTCTATTGAAAAAATACCTTTTTTCTTACCTTGTTGCCCAACCACACCATTTTCCCCGTAGTTATTTTGGTGGGACAAGATCCCTTTGCATTGCCTGTGTTACATTGTCTGTTCTATTCTGTTGCTGTGAGATGTTTCTCCTGCTCAGCAGTGGGACAACTGTGGGTTTTGATGCAGGACAATGTTCTCCCCTCCCAGAGGTGCTGGTGGTGAACCTGCACATCAGCATTTCGTGGGCTCTGCCACTCCAGCCTCAGCAGATGGCATTTGGTGCCAGCCCTTGTGGTCCATGTGAGCACTGTGTGTATTTACAGGCACACGGCACGGGGTCAGGTCTTACCTGGTACCATCCACCTGACAGTCCTGCACTCCCCTGGACCCTTTGCAGGCTGCCCCAAGGGTTATCTTTCTGTAAAAGTGACTTTCTGGCCACTTCACATCTGCAAAAGACATTAAATGATCAGCAGACATTGAAATATTCACCTTCATTTTGTCCATGCCTTTTATTAAAGTTCGGATAATCCAAAGAGGCTTTTAAATGGTCTGTGGCTTAATTTATTCATTAAGGAATTAAAGTAATAAACAGTCTGTGTTTTGGCCTGACACTAGAGCCTTTTCTTTGGGCTGTTGCAGCTCACAGGGCTGTCTCCTGCTTTAAACACCCTGTGTGCTCCTCACTGGGACTCCTGTGCCTTGGCTGCCTGTTCACTGACTTGTCACATCACTAATGAACCTGAGCTTCTCTCTCCCAGGGCCACATTCTGCCCTCAGCTGAACCTGTTCAGTCTGAGTTGCTTCAGAGGGATTTCACAAGTGTCGTTTTTGTCCAGGTTACTCACAGAAGTCTCACAATATTGCACCTGGCTCTGTTAATTTTATGTAAATCAGGCGTAACTTGCCACAGCAATCCTTTCAGGCAGTCCCTCCAAATCCTCTATCAGCCAACTCTGTGAGCTTCTTGTCTCCAACAACTCATGCAAAATGGCTCTTTTACTACCTGCACAGGGAATAAAAGCCACTTGCAGGGGTTGGCAGTGTAGAATGATTAAGTCAATGGTAAGTAACACTGGAAACTGTTTTAAGTGACAGCGCAGAAATGTTTCCAAGTTGGTTTCTTACCAAGCAGCCCAAAATGCTGGTGTGGGAATGCGATGTCAGTGTTGGTACTGATACATCAGAGAGGTCTCTAACAGAATTTGGAAGTCTCTAATAACTGTTTAGCAGATCTTTTGGGTAGGGTTCCCCAAGTGAGGATCCCAATCTCTTTAGGCATCTTCAGAAATCTCTTAGGGGGATTTACTCATTTTGGGCTTCTTGGACTTGGTAAACAGGGGAAAATATCTTTTATAAAAAAGAAAACTTATATTCAAAAAGTAAATTACAAACAGAGGTCTTGGCCTTATTTTTTTGTTTGTTTGTTTTCTGAAGAGTCAGTGAGTGTTCTGGCTGGAATGCTTTCCACATAATTCACCACGTACCTTATGTGTCTCACATTGGAATGGGGGACTAACAGTGTCAGATTCTGTGGTGGTATGTGTGTGGTTGTAGGAAAACACTGTGGAGGAATCTAGAAACATGGAACAAGTGCCCTGGTCTTTTAGTGTTGAGTGGATTGGGTGTGGTGCTGGGGAGGTGCCTCTTCAACCCATGCAAGTGGAATGATGGGGGAGTGGCTTGCAGGTATTTGGGATAAGAGCCTGGGCAGTCCAGGGGAGGGATCTGAACAGAATCACACTGGGGGAGAACTCAGCTGTCCTGAGTAAAATCCAGTACAAACAGGGGCAGGAAGAGTGGATGCCAGTTGCTGGATGGACTGATGGCTTTCTGACACCCACCTTGGAGAGGCAGCTGTTTGCTGGTTATTGTGGCCTTAAAATTAAAGCTTGACAGCACCTCCCTAGAGCAGGTCCCACACTGAGCAATTGCAACGCTGCTGACTGCGACCAAAGACACTGCCATCTAAATCCTCCTTCTTTTACCACCAGAGAATCACATTTTAGAGGATGTGAACAAGTGTGTCATTGCTCTCCAAGAGAAGGATGTGGATGGCTTAGACCGCACAGCTGGCGCCATCCGGGGCCGAGCTGCCCGAGTCATCCATGTGGTCACCTCGGAAATGGACAACTACGAGCCCGGGGTCTACACTGAGAAGGTGTTGGAAGCAACCAAGTTACTGTCCAACACAGGTAAGGGTTGTTTGCTCCCAAGAGCCCTGAATTCCTGTTGCTTGAAGGTGCGTGGGCAGCTGGATACGGGTGTACCTGTGAAATCTGTCAAAGGCTCAAGTTACTGTAGTGAAAATTAGTGGGAGTTACTGCAGAGCTGTTTCAAAGTGAGAAGTGTAATTTTGTTGTGTTGACTGGCTTAAAGCTCAGCAGTGCACAAGGTGTCCCTGAGTGTGCTCGCTCATGGACTGGGCTGGGGAAAGCAAAACCACTGGGAATGGGTCCCAAATGGTGAGTGAGGCCTTGGAAGTTGTGCTGGAGTGATGTACCAGGCTCTGCAGGTGTTCAGGGTCCAGAAGGAAGATGACTTTGGCCCAGTAGAGTAAATTTGGGGTAATAATTAGGATAAATTTTGTAAAATATCTCTACAACTGTTAAAAAAGCATCACAGGTTGTAGTGCCCCACACCTGAACATCAAACTGGGGTGTTTCCTCTGAACTAGCTGGTGACATCCTTACAGGGTAAGGAATGATTCTGGTTGCTTCAGTGAGTGGTGTGGCAACCACTAGTTGTGGTTTTTGCTTTAATTGCTTTGATGAAGAATCCAGTGTGACACTGAAGAAAGAGCAGTTTCTGGCTCTGGGATGTTCCTCCTGGGCACGATGAGTCACTGAAATGCTGCAGCACAACCTGCCCCCTTCCAGTGCTGCCTTTAACTTGAGCTCCCCGGTCGTGGGAGTATTATTTTTTTCCCCTAAAATGATGTACTTCTGCAAGGAACATCAAACAAACGCTTAATATTTTATCCCATAATATCTAAGGGAAAAACACACGAGGTGTTTTCTCCTTGTTCGCTAGAAGGCTGTGATAAACTTTTCACCAAGGGGGAAACACCAAGTAGCAGCAGTGTGAGGAGAAGTGGAAGTGGATTGAGGAGTGCTTTGACTTGGGAGGGAACAGGGGCAGGTAGGGGGCACACGGGTGAGGTGGCACTGGGTGGGCACTGACCTGTCTCGTGTCCCGAGCTCAGTGATGCCGCGGTTCACGGAGCAAGTGGAAGCTGCTGTGGAAGCTCTGAGCTCAGACCCCGCGCAGCCGATGGATGAGAACGAGTTTATCGACGCTTCCCGGCTGGTGTACGACGGAATCCGGGATATCAGGAAAGCCGTGCTGATGATCCGGGTGAGCACAACTTACCTGACAGCGTCCCGATTTCCCGCTCCCTTCCGTGCCGCTATTGAGCTGACAGCCGTTGTGTAATTGAGAGCAGACAGCACAAGATTTTCATTTAGCTCTTATTAACATTCACGGTCTTAAAAACTGCTAATCACTGTGGAGCACTTGAGCACTACGTTTCATTCAAATTCATTAAGCAGATCCATGATAGCCCGAGTTGTGATGCTAAATACCCTTCACGCATCTTTTGTAATCTCATGGTAATGCCTTGCTCGTTAATGTGCTAAATCAGTGACCTTTGAGTTAACAACTCACATGAATTCAGAACTATAGATGCTTGTTGATGCTTTGAGAGCATAGAAATAAAACCTAATGGGTCTTTATTAAGTAAGTTTTGAGAATTAGTGCTGGTTAGTCAAAAGCAAGTTGAGATGAGGTCGGTGTGTAGTTCCTAGAGCTGTAATTTGTTAATTGGTTAACCTGGGTAAACAGGGGCCTTGTCTCCTGTGTGGTTACACTTCAGGTGCAATGAGGGTGACTTGGAAGCCCTAATTTCTGGAAGGTCAGGCAGCACTTGGCTGCTGGAAGATGTGTGGGGAAGACAGAGAAGGGCTCCTGCAGTTGGTTGAAGAGATGCAGAAAAGAAAGTCATGGTTGAAGCTGATCTGTGGGCCTGTTTCTTGAATCTTAATGGGGCAAAAATGACCAGGAGCCAGACACAGCAAAGACAAATGTAGGTTCATTAGTCCTTTATTTCTTCTTTTCCCTGTACCTCTGACTCTGAGGAACTGCCTTCATCTTTCAGAGTGATAACCATGGCAGACGCAGTTTGGTGATAAATAAATTAAGGATGTACAGCCCCAGAATATATGTGATTACCTTGCAATAGTATCTTCTGTGTTTGCTGCTTAAAGCAATGGATGGGATGAAAAGTCAGAAGAAAAGCTGACAGCCACATGTGCTCTGCATAGGATTTTTTCCAAATGTAGACTTGGTTCAGACAAGCAATGTTAGATGAAGATATCACTGCTTTCCTGCTCTGCAGACAAACCAATGTGCTTGACCCCCTGCTGAAGTCCTTGTTACTGAGGACATGGAGGCATGGCTGCCAGTCCCACTGGGCAGCAATTAGCCGAGCTGGCAGTGCCAGCATTCCTGACATTCCCCCTGTGCCCATGTCAGGGTGCCACGGCCTCACTGCAGCTGCCAGCAGCCCATGGCAGCTCCCTGGTGACACAGCAGCAGCCTATAAAAAAGTTAAAATGTTAGCATTTGTCATCCAGAGGGTTTATTTTAGGATAAAAGAGCCATCCAAGTGGAATCCCAGGCCACCACTTCTGCAGGGCTGGGCTCGCAGGGGGTGCAGCTGAGCCCACCAGGGAGCTGATTCAGAGGTATTTCCTTGCAGGGACCAGCAGGAAAAGTCACTCAGACACCTCTTTTTTGTGTTTGTGCAGTGTGTTTTCCAAACTGCACCCTCACTATGACTGTTATTATTGAAGAGAAGCTCTTCCCTCCCTCCCTGCTGCCCAGGCAGCCCCAGGGGAGCTCCTGCCCTTGGTGCAGAATTCCACTTTGGGTGTCCCCAGGAGGATGGATGGGCAGAGGAGGGGGCTTCAGACACACAAACAGCTTGTAAATATACAGCAGAAGTCTTTTCTTTATGGTTTTTAATTTTTTTAAATATTGATACACTAAGCTACTTCTTAGCATGTGTCCCTCTGGTGATTTTATGGATGTACATTGTTCTCCAAGGCCTGGAGAGGAGATGGTGGCTGGAATAGCCAAGGTCTGCATTGTCAGTGTCACCTTTGCTTTTTGGCACCTGTGTTGAGTATCCATCTCTATTTTAACTGTATCACAAGATGTCTGTATTGGAAAACAAGTGTGTGAAATTCAAGTCATAGAAAAGAAATCTAAAGAACAGAGACTTTATTTGGATCTTATCTGTTAATCACAATTTATTGCATTTATCAGTGAAGCTCTTTGTTGATCAGCTCTGCAGAATTGTTGTGAAGAGCAGCTCTAGCAAAGATGTAGTATTTTGACAAACATGCTGTTTAAACTTGATAAGCTTTATAAAAAGTTTGCCAGCTACAGACTGGCAGTAGCAAAAATAAATCCTAGGCAAGCAGGAACTAGGTCAGATGTGTTTAGCCTACAGCAGAAAAGCTGGCCCTTTCTAGCTAAAATTTTTCAGCTTTTCCTGGGGGATAAGAATAAATGTTGAGATATTTTATCTGTTGTTAATTTAGTCAATGCTTTGATTCATAATTGTGCTAAAGACAGTGTCTGTGGTTCTGAACCAGCCCTGAAAGCTGTGGGTAATTCCAGCTTCAGAATCTCAAGTGAAGCTTTTACATTTAATCCAGTCACAAAAATGCTGTTGGTTTTGCAAAGTTTTTTGCTGTCTTTCAGCTGCTGAGTGCATGAGTGTCCTGACAGATCTCAGCTGTGTGGTTACTGCTGTAATTCTGGGGATCCCCATGGTGTTTAACATGGGCAGCCAAGTGTGTATAATCACATGTGTTCACGAGCTGGATACAGTCCCTCTATTTACCTTTTTGTTGGAAACATTGAATAATTTTTACCTTCACTGATTTCCATTCTTTATGCTTGAAAAACAATGTTCTTGTTGATTTTCAGAGCCGTGAGGTCTGTTTTGTGGCTCTGACTGAATGCTTTTTCCTCAGACTCCTGAAGAGTTGGATGACTCTGACTTTGAGACGGAGGATTTCGATGTCCGGAGCAGAACCAGCATCCAGACTGAAGATGATCAGCTCATTGCTGGACAGAGTGCAAGGGTAAGGCAGAAGTCTGAGCTAAAAAACACCTACACTGGGACCTGCCTTCAAGAAACAGTTCAACTTGCTTTGAAACTGCAGGTTAAATTTGTTGGGGTGGTGCTGAAAGTGTTGGATCAGAAAACTGGCATCCTTTGTTTCCAGTATTCTGGAAAGGGGGTGAAGTGAAATGCAGCTTGTGTTGGTTTGATGGATGTGAGAAACGTCTGTGTTTTATTTTGGGTGTTCTGAAAGGTCAAAATCCTTTTTAATGCAAATAAATTGCTTCACATTTTGATACCCCAGACATTGCAGGCATTGCCATTTAGTCAGGTGAGCTTCTGCAGGGGGTACAGGGCAGATCATTCCATTGGATTAACATTATTTTCAGCTGACAAATACTAACTTCATGGGCAAGAAATTTTTACAAAATGTCTTCTCACACAAGTGCTGGTGTGTGTTTGGCCACTGAACATTTATCAAGACAACGATGAGAGGGGCTCAGAAATGGAATCATTTCAACTAACTGCATTTCCTATGGCTGTTAAAAATGAAAGCCTTGATAGGCAATATATAATCATTAACAGGTGAAAACCTAAAATCAGTACATTGAAGGAAAAGCAGCCCTTACCTATTGCTTTTCTGTGACATGTCCCTGCTGGATCAATAACAATTTACACTCCTGGGAAAGTGCCATGGCAGAGTTTTTGTGGAGATTCTTTGAGCCAGGCAAGAAGTAGCCAGACCTTATTTATCAAACTTCTGCCATGGTGGCTCTGGAGTTACACTGAGGGTATTTTTTAAGCTTTCCTTCCCTGTACAGATACTCTCTGCCTGGACCCTCTCCCCTTTTATTTAAATGCAGACATTGCTCATTTACCTTTTAGCACAGAGGCTTTTCTGTACCAGACACTCCTTTTCTCCTGCTCCTGGAGGGCTCCTGCTATTTAGGAAGGCAAGGGCATGGAGTCTCATACAGGCTATAAACCCAGTCTAAGAGATTTTTTTCAGGAAGAAGTATATACTCTCTTTATTTTCACTTACTCTTTCCTCAATATACGTCTTTCAAAACTGTACAACTGGCTTTTTGAAGAAAGAGACTGGTAATATTTCTTATTATCCTCAATACCCAAGTGGAACTTAATATTAAAACATTAAAGTTTTCTATAAAGACAAGTTCCACCTCTTCATGCAGTTTTTCTTTGAGGGATGGTAATAAGTGGCAAATTTGTTTGGAGTCTTAACAGCTTTATCTTGCAAATGCCCATATTTTAGATGTCAACTCGTCCTTCTGGGCAGTCTTTCCTAAGAAAGAGCATAAACTTTGATTCAAAATGGAAGGAAATGGCTCTGGGAAGCCTCTAGGTAGAGGATTGCTATTAAAGTTTTATCTCCCATCTACATGACTGCAATTGGTTATTAGTGAAATGTTCCAAAAAGCCACCTACAAGCAGCAGCAGGAGGCAATGTGAGAAAACTCTCTTTCAGGCCATCATGGCTCAGCTCCCCCAGGAGCAGAAAGCCAAGATTGCTGAGCAAGTCGCCAGTTTCCAGGAAGAAAAGAGTAAACTGGATGCTGAAGTGTCCAAATGGGATGACAGTGGCAATGATATCATTGTCCTGGCCAAGCAGATGTGTATGATTATGATGGAAATGACAGACTTCACCAGGTGAGGCTTTTTAATTTGTGCACTCAGAACTGGCTGAGCTTCTGGGCTTTCAATGAAACATGGTGCAAGCACTCTTAGGAGTTTTCTTATAATTTCCTTTAAATGCTGCCCTGTTCAAGCCTGCATATTAGCTGGGGAGATGCATTACTGGGTAGTGACTGGGTGGTAATAACTGTTTAAATTGATCTACAGATACACAGCAGTTATTGCCTGTCTTTCTTTCTTTCTTAAGGGTGATTCTTGTCCCAAGGAATATATATATATTTGCTCAGTTCTTTACAACATTAAATTCTAAGGGCTTCTGGATATTGCTATACTGCAGAAATAGTTCCTAGTACAGTTATTTGCAGAAGAAAGAGAGGGTTTTTGATGCCTTTGGAAATTAATTTACCAGATTTTATACAACGCTATTTTTTAAACTTGATGTTCCATTCCATAAAAATTGCAAATCTGGCTTCTGAAATGTTATCTCTTATCATCATTAGGCTGCTTAAAGCAGTAAAGTTTAAGATGTTTTTATTCCTGGGTTTAAGCTACATGTGGGGAGGTGCTGGGAGGGGTCACTGCCTTGAAAATGGAGGTGTTGTAATGGTTGTACCTGCCTGTCTCTGTCCAACCTGACTCCTGGAGTCACTTCCAGCTCTGGATGGAGCAGAGTGAGAAAAGCAATCTCCAGTTGCCTGTTGTGGTTTTGTGGTGCTGGGAGGTAAAGTGTGCTGTGTTGTGCAGAGGGAAGGGGCCCCTGAAGAACACGTCTGACGTGATCAGTGCAGCCAAGAAGATTGCAGAGGCTGGATCCAGGATGGACAAGCTGGGACGGACCATTGCTGACCACGTAAGGCTCCCTCCCTCCCCAGAGACCCCCAGCACAACTGGGCAGCAGCAGATCTTCAGTACTGCAGAGAAATTGTGGTTGCTTTGGGGGTTTCTAACTGATTTTCCAGATGTGCTGCTGGAAAATTCCAGCCTTTCCTTTGCAGCTGCTCTGCTGCCCCCCTGAGCAGTGTAGGCAGCTGAGGTTGGGCAGCAGTGCCAGAGCAGCTCCTTGGCTTAAAGCCAAAGTGTGTCCCCATGTCAGGGACACTGTGCCAGCCCTGCTCAGTTCCTGAGCCTGGATCCACGTCACACTCAGAACATGCCCAGTGCTGCCCCAAGCAGTGACCAACACCCTCACAATTGCACCTGGCCTCTTGCACAACCTTTAATGTTATTTTTGAGGCAGCTTTTTAATATTGGCAATGTTGAGATGCCCCACGGGCTGAGCAATGAGGTTGTCAAAGCTCTCTGGTATTTCTTCCCCTGTCCAGTCAGAGCTGGTGAAGGCTTGGAGCAAGGCCTGCAGTGGCTGTGCTGTCCCAGTGTTTAAAAGGAATTTTTACAGGATTGAATGACCATGACCAGCTCAGGGGGGTTGTGCAATGCCTGTCCTGAGCCACTTAGAAACTGGGCTGGGCCAAACAAAAGCACCTCTGGTCTCAGCCCACACCCACATTGCAGAGAAACATCAGCATTAATAATAATATTCCACCTTCAAGAGAGACTCTGAAATGCAAGGAGGTTAAGTCTGAGATCATGGACTAAAAACTAAAACTTTGTTTTGTCCAGTTGTTTCAGGTCCTTTTTTTTTGTTTTGGGTGGAAATTTGTAGTGCAAGGTTTTAACTCAGCCCGTGTCACTCAGGAAGTAAATCATTGCAGTGCAGATCCCTCTTTTAATGCTGCCTTCAGGGGTGCTGGTCTACACCCTAATTTATTAATGATGCAGTGAGAAATGTTCAATGGGGAGATAAATGTGAAAAGTGTGTTTTTAAATGGGTCTCCTTGCTGGAGCAGTTTGCCAGCCCTGTTTGTGAAGAGCCAGGTGTGCTGCTGATGTGGTAAATGAAGCCAGGAACAGTTTGGGGGAGAGATCTCAGGGGGTCTTGAGCTGAAGGTTTGCAATGCTTTATTCTTTTTTAATTCATGTGTTTTATGCAAAGTTTGTATATGGTTTTCTGCACGAAGCCATTTCAAAATACAAAAGAAAACTAAATGGCTCCTTTTAGTAGCAGTAAGGTCCTTAAAAATGTAAAAGATTAAGCACATGTTTGAAGATAAATACGAGCAGCACTGTACAGTTTGTCATTTTGACAAGAATATGGCTTTTCCCCTTACTCCATACTCTACTAATACTCCCAGCTTGCATATTTCATTAGATCTGCAAACATCCTCTTTAGAAACACGTGAATGTGGAGCAGAGTGACAGTGACAGAGCACTGATCCCTTCCTGTGCCTAATCCTGCAGCAAAGGGTGCATTTATGTGTCACCAGGTGACACTGGAGGGCCATGACCTCTCCTGTCCCTGTGCCAGGAGCTCCCCAGCTCCTGCCATCAGGCACTTGCACAGCACATTTCCTTTGGAACTGTTAAAAAAAAAGCTGTTTTCCAGGGTGGTTCATGTCTGTTGGGAGGTTTGTCACCATCAGCCACAGGTTTTCCACAGGGTGTTCCATCTCTCCCTCCAAGCAGCAGAGGCTGCTTTTGGGAATGGGGGAATACAGAGCACAAAAATGACCAAGATTTGCAGCAAGACAAGGATTCTCTGTGATTTATTTTTTCAATGTTGAAATACCTATGAAGCCAAAGAAAAGTCCTTTTGCTTTTTTAGTTTGACAGTGGTGGGAGGCTGAGGTTAAATCAGTTCAGATCATCCAGTGGAAAGGAGCTGGGGTTAGTAGGGACTGTCCTGCTTCCCAGTAAATGGCTCCAGCAGCCTCTTGCTGGGGACACTGGTCCCTGACTGAGACGTGCCCCAGGCACGGGCTGCTGGTGGCAGCTGCTGGCACATGTCACCAGTGCCCATCCCACCTGCCCAGAACTGCTGCCAGCTCCTGCCAGGCCCAGCTGGCACCCAGGGCTGGGGGAATTCACTGGGAATTCCTGGTCCAGCAGGTCCATTGCCCAAACTGAGATGCAGTGGGAAGGGGAGACACCTACAGCTGGGGAGGGGGCTGTGTGCTGGTGCCCATCACCACACACCAAGGATTCTTCCCCTTCCCCTGCCCCTTTGCTGGGCAGAAAGGGGGAGAAAGGTGATTGTGCTGCTCTGCAGGCTCAGCTGAGGTGGCAGGGAGCAGATGTGGGGCTGTGCTCTGCCCAGGATGGATTTGGCCTGGAGCAGCCAGCTGGGCTTTTGCCCACAGCCACCACTGAGTCTGTGGCAGCATCTCAGTTTGGGGGTCTGGGGAGGGGGGGGACCCCAACACGTTTGTTTTCCATCTGCCCCAGCTCCCTGGGGGGCCCTGCTGTGGGAACTTTCCCCAGCCAGCTCTGCAGACCAGGGGCTTTGTGTGGCTGCTGTGGGTTAATACATAATGCAATCTTTCCTGATCAGTGTTGAAATTGTTGCCTTTTGGGTTTTGTGGTGTTTATCTGAGTGCTCCTGCCTAGGAAAGGACAGGGCTCATACAGGCACCTGCAGTGCCTTTTGTGGAGGCTTTTTTATCCCGTGTTACATCTCTATTTAAACATATCTGTCTTTGAACTGAGTCCTCTATTCTGCCCTCAGAAATAGCACAAAAGGAGAGGATGTGGTTTCCAACTCACATCATGTTGATATACACAACCCAGTGATAATTCCTATTCCACTGCCTCCCCCACCAATGTTTTGCTGCCCTCAGAACATGCAGCAGCCTCTTGCCTTGGGAGTGTCTTTCCTGAACAGTTTCCATAACCCCATAAAGGAGCTGGAGTTGCTGAGCCACCCTCTGAGGTGCTGCATTGTGCATTTGTCAGCCTCAGCCCCTCCCTGGCTGTGTTACATGAGCTGTTTGGGAGATGGAGAGCGGTTTCCAAAATGGTAATTTGAGCTTTTCATTAGCTCTTTGGCCAGTGCTATTTGTGGACTTTCTCTAAAACATCTTGTACTGCTGGCTAATATTGATTAGCTTGAAAAATTAACCTGCAAGCTTTGCTGCTTCCTTAGGCAGGGTTTCACTCCCCTGGTGGAAGCAGCGTGTCCACGTCGAGTTGCAGTTACTTTGGGAGTTTCATCACATTCCTTGGGACTAAGAAGGTGGTTTCTGTTATTTGCTGGGGTCAGATGCCCATAAATCCATGCTGATCTCCTCAGCCTGATGTGCTTGTCCCAGCTTGCCCCCAGTCCTGTGTGTGTGAGCTCTGTGTCCCACAGCAGTGCTGGGTTACCTCTGCTGTTATTAGCTACAGTCCCCTTCAGTTCAGAGTTAAATGCCTGTTCTGGCAGATCAGTCCCTGTTGTGGGAAGCAAATGCTCCATGACCCCTGTTTGCACAGCCCTGCCTGTGCAACAACAATCTGGTTTTGGTACAGTCTCCTCTTTTATACAGGGAAACATCAGCTCCTGCTTCCACCTCATAGCCAAGGAGAGAAGGTCTGCAGGGGGAATTAGGGCTCAGCCCCTGCTGCTGACACCCAGGAGGGGATTTTACCTTGCCCTGAAAGGGGAGGAGAGGCCAAACAACAAACCCCAGCTTGAGGGAAGCATTAAGTAATGAATTGGTAACACATTTAAGATTAATCTTCCAATCGTGCCATGCCCATTATGAATGTTCATTGGATGATCTGTTGCACAGGATCAGGCTCCTGGGTGAAATGGGGTTTTGCTGTGAACAGAGGTGTGTGGAGAAGAGCTCTTAAATCACTCTGGATGGGGTGCAGCTGTCTGGAAGGCTGAGATCACTGCAGGGTCTGCCTGTAGTCCTGTCCCTGGGTAATGCCACATGAATTCCTGCTCTGCTTGTACAGTGCTGGAGCTGAAATACTGCTGGGTACAGTGCAGCCTCCCTTAGAGAGAAAATCAGGATCATTGTCAGTCTGGTAGTGGTTGTGCAGGAGACCTGGGGGTGCTGGGTGGGAGATGGGATGGTGCTGGGCAGGGTGGCCACTGCACTGGAAGTGTGGGAGCCCACAGTGGGTACAGGAGTGATGCTTCTCTGGGGCTCAGAGCAGGGTTTAAGCATCACAGGGGGATGTAAATCACATGGACATGAAGCTGTGGGTGTTGTGTGTGTGTGTGGAACAGCCACTCTGCACTCCCTGCTCTGGTCAGATGCTCATGGCAGTGGTGAGGTGCCCTCACCTGCTGGCACCAGGACTAGTGCTTGGGCAACCTGTGGGCACCACATCTCTGCTGTGGGAGAGGGGCTGCAGGGCTCCCCCCTGCTCTGGAAATCCAGCATGAGACTCATCCATCATCTCCCTGCTTGGCTCAGCAAAGGCAGGGATGTCCCAGGAAATGAAGATTCCCAAACTCCTGTTCCGTGCCAGCTGACAAAGTTGCCTTTATCTTACAGCTGAGTGCTTCAGCAAGCATCTCAAAAATGGGATTTTGTGCCTGGTGAGGAGCCTGGTTTTCCCACTGCTGAGAAATGGGGGCAGAAGTCAGGAAAATATCTGTTTGCTGCCTGTAATTGAGTAGCTGTCAGGTTTATCATTTCCGAGCTTGAAATACTTGAGATTGAGAATCGAGACTGGAATTGGTAACATGTGCTGGTTCCAGCTCGAGGTCTGGGGTGTCCAACCTCTGCTGCTGTGTCCTGCACAGTGTACACAGGATCTTCTGGAGTTAACAAACCTGCTCTGGAGAGGCTCAGGAGCCCAGAGGTGTCCAGTGCTGTCCCTGTGTTCATGACTTTGGGTTTCAGGTGCATTCAGTGCTGCCCAGTATCTCTTGCAAACCAAACCTCAGCAGGGAGGGGGGTGATCTCTGCTCTCTGGGGCACATTCCCTGTTGCAGGGGGAGGTGTCTGGCTTCCCCTGCGTGGTTTCAGTGCCAGGTTTGCTGACTGCAGTGCCCGTGTTTTGCAGTGCCCAGACTCAGCCTGCAAGCAGGACCTGCTGGCCTACCTGCAGCGCATCGCCCTGTACTGCCACCAGCTCAACATCTGCAGCAAAGTGAAGGCTGAAGTGCAGAACCTCGGCGGGGAGCTCGTCGTCTCCGGGGTACGTGGGGCTGGGGCAGCTCTGGCTCAGCCTTTTCCTTCCAGAGGGAGCAATTATTCCAAGCTGAGCTTTTATGTTAAACACTATAGAATATAGACAAGAGATGCTGGAGCGTTCAGAGTTTTAATGTGTGCAGAGTTGATGGTGTTCTGGGAAGAAACACTTGCTGTGAAAATGCAGACTTCACGTTTCCTTCCTCAGCAGTGTTTGTAGACAGATTCACTCACCTCTGTGTAATCTACTGTTTTTCCAGACTGGTTTTCACTCTTAGTGAGGTTAAATCACTTTAATCAGCACAGCTAAACCTACCCCACATCTCTGCACAGCCTTGGAACACTCTGGGGTCCTGCAATGCTCCAGAGATGTTAATATTTCAGGATAGCTGTGCCCTGAAGAGTGCAGGGATTTTTAGTGGCTGTTCTGGTTTCTGACAGCTGGAAGCTGCCCCAGGCCAGCCTGCTTCCTTATTCTAGCCATTACTTTGCAAATAATTTTGTCACTGGAGTTCATGAAATGCTTCCTCCTCAGAGGAATCTGCATGATGGATATCTGGGGGGAGGGAAGTGCAGCTAAATTCTTAATTTCTTCTGGCCTTTTCTTCCTTGCCCTGGACGGGCATGTTTGATCACTGATGCTTTTGCTCAGACATGTCAGGACTAAGGTGGGAGGTTTGAAGAAGGGACAGAATTGGCTGATAGTCCTGTATTGCTCCCTGAATCCTTAACTGCAAATGGAAAAAAACTTACACCTTCTGGCATTTCAGTATCATAGACTCATGGAATGGTTTGGGTTCAAAGGGGTCTTAAAGTTTATCTCATCCCACCCTGCCATGAGCAGGGACACCTTCCACTATCCCAGGTTGCTCCAAACCCCATCCAACCTGACCTTGAACATTTCCACAGTGTTGCCACATCTTCTCTGGGCAACCTGTGCCAGTGATATTTTCCAGTGATACCCTGGTTGATATTTCAGTTACTTAAACTCCCCAGCACAGGTTTCCCCACCAACCAGGCAGAGCTGTGGGATGAGCTCTGGGTCAGCTCCTGTGCAGGTGGGATGGACACACCTGCACAAGCTCAGCCCATCAGGGGTTGGGCTGTGCTGCCCCTCCTGCTGTTCCAGCCCATGTTCCCAGCCCTGTGCAGTGATCCAGCAGTGGGATGGAACATGCTCCTGTGCCTCATGTCCTGGGATCTGGAAGGCTGAAGGCACCGTGCTGTCACATGTGTCATTGTGCAGTAATACATATTCCAGGGTTTCACTGCAGTTACTCAGTGTCTTCAGGATTTACATCCCTCTGCCATAAATTAGTTTATGAACAGCCTGGCATCTGTAGTCTGATATCCTGGTTTTATCCCTTCTCCTCGAGTCTCTAAACTGGGGCTGGATGTTGCCAGCAGGAGTGTTAAGCCTCTGCCAGATAATCAGATGAAGACCTCTGCCAGTCCAGAGACATCACCTGTCCAAGAGTGAAATTCTGCTCAGTGTGAGCAGCCTGCCCATAGACCAGAGTGCTGTGAAAGCAGAGCCACAGCCAGGCAGGCAGAGCCTGCACTCTGAGCACTCTGACAATTCATTTAGAAAAGCACCTCCCTGCTCTCGCTGCATTTAATGTGATTCTTCCTGCTGTGATTCATGGAACAGTCAGATGCAGTGGAAGTGGTTTCCAGGCTGGGGTGAGGAAAGCAGAGCACAGGGGTTTGCTGGAGGGCACAGATCTGAGCTGAGCTGCTGCTGTGGCACTCGGGGCACAGCGGGTGGAAAGGAAGGTGCCAACACCCAAAAACCCACCCCACCCTGGCTGGGTTTGCTGCTGGACAAGCTGTGGCTCCAAGCTTTTCCCCAGAACCATCCTCAGGTGTCCACCACCAGGGTTTCAGTGTGCAGAGGCAGCTGAGCTCTTGTGTAAGCTGAGCAGAGGTGCTGAAACCCTGTCCTGGACAAACCCTGCCCCAGACCAAACCCTGCCCAGATCAAAACAGTGACCCAAACCAAACCCTGCCCTGGACTAAACTCTGCCCCAGACCATTTGGCCTTGACAAGCTGAAGGTCCCCCCAGAGCAGGACACTGTCCCCAGAGCAGGGGTCCCAGCTGAGGTCACCACAGTGCTCCACCCTCGCTCTTCCACCCTGCCCCAGTTTCAGCTCTTTGTCCCTAAAGAATTTTTTTCCTCATTTTGATGCTCTTGTAAATCAGGAACCAGCCAGGAAAGGGCTCCAGGCCTGGCTGACAATGTTGTGTTCTTTCCTTCCCCATATAACTTAATATTCTAGGGCAATTTAAATATTTATTATCAGTGATTAAAATATTACTACAACTTTATTAATGTCATTAGAGAGTAAACTACTGTTAAAGCTTAGTCACAAAAGCAAACAGCAGAATACAAATCATTCCCATTGCTATTGATACAAAAAATACAGACAGTGGAGCAAACTGTGCTTCCGTGTTGGACACTGAGTGTCCAAAGAAAAATCCTGTCTCAAACTGGGAACTTCAAGTTTCAGGGAAAAAAACCCCACATAAATCAGTGCTCAAGTGCTTTGCCTGCCCTGTTCCTGGGGTGTGTGGTGTGACCCTGTGCTCCTTGGCAGGTGGACAGTGCCATGTCCCTGATCCAGGCGGCCAAGAACCTCATGAACGCCGTGGTGCAGACGGTCAAGGCCTCCTACGTGGCATCCACCAAGTACCAGAAATCCCAGGGCATGGCTTCCCTCAACCTCCCCGCCGTCTCCTGGAAGATGAAGGCTCCGGAGAAGAAACCCCTGGTCAAGAGGGAGAAACAGGATGAAACCCAAACCAAAATCAAGAGGGCGTCCCAGAAGAAGCACGTGAACCCCGTGCAGGCCCTCAGTGAGTTCAAGGCCATGGAGAGCATCTAGAGGAGGCCTCTGGCTCAGGAGTGCTCTTCTCTAGCCACTACTGCTACTTCCAGAACTCTACTTTTAATACCCTAAGGATTTTTCAAAAATTCACTATTCCTCAAAGTGTATTTACTTAATATAATTTTGATAACTTTGTTTAGATCACATGGGGAGATACTCAAATTTCTAAGGTCTATCAGTATATCTTCAGCCTGCAGAAGTGTGTTAATTTAGATGGCTTTTAGATTCCAGGGGTGGATTTCTAGCTGGAAATTGTTTTTTATAATCTTGCTTTAAATGAATTATTCTATAACCAAAGAGGATTTTACAGTAACACTAATGGTTAACACTAATATTGAATCATGCTACTCAGAGACTCAGTTTATCATGGTGATCAAGACAGGAAAATTAGATCCTTTTACACAAAAAAAATAACTAATGGAAGTATTGTATGTGTTAGTGTATCCCTGCTGTTGGGGTGGAGAGGGAACAAGCTCAAAGGAATATGAAAATGCAGCAGGCACCGGCTGTGTGACCACACTGGAAAACATGTGGAAAAACCTGTGCCTGGGTTGGGCTTTGCTGGGACCGTGTGCGGAGCTGGATGTGCTCAGCGGGGTGTTGGGGACGTGCCGCTTTCCCTGGTGGTTCCCGTGTGCTCCCGGCCCGGGGTCACTGCTGGGGGAGCTCCCGGAGCCCATCCAGGGAAAATCATCCAGTCCTGTAGGCGGCCGATCACTCGTGTGTGACACCGGACGGGATTTGAATGCCTGGTTACAAATTACTAATGTATTTTGCTGCGGGACACTAATAAAGTTGCTTTTCCCAGCTGGTGTATTGTGGTGCAGTGAATGGAGCGCGCCCAGCCCGCCCCTCGCCCCCCCGCGCCATTCAGATGCAAATCAGCTTTGTGCTCATTCCTCATAATTGCTCTGCATCCCGCCTTGGGCTTCCAGAGGCACCCAGGAAATCGTGTTTGCTCAGGCTGCAATTTAGACTGTACATTATTTGTGATAACTATAGCTACAAGGTATAATTTCGCTGTCTTATTTCAATTTTATGAATTTCTGCGTGTTTCACACATCCCGGTCGTGTCTGGGGCTGGAGAAGTGGTGCCCGCCCAGGTCCAGCACCACGGGGGCTTCAGTAAAGCCCCAAACTGGAGCAGCCTGGGCTGTAGTTCATGTTTAAACTGCAGCCACATTTTAGAGCTGAGCCTTGGCACCGATACATTATAATTTTATTTATCTTGATCAGCTTATAATTTACTATATCAAGGTTGTTGCTGTCATGTTACTGTAATGCTGATCAGAATTAAGCTAAGTAGATTTGGGGGTATTTTTGCCAAATCTATTATGTTTTCAAGCATTTTAGCCTCTCGAGTACAGATATTAAACAGTGGAATTATAGACTAATTTCCATATGCCCTGAACAGCTAAACAGGCTCAGAGGGAGAGCTGATGTGCTCCACTGGCATTTAGGGGTTAACAAAACACAGAGGCTGTAGGTCTTGTTTTATAGATAATTATTAGCAGATTTTATACAATACGGGTGGTTTTTTCTCCTGGCATTAATAAAATTGTCTTAAAGGTGACATTGCCTGGGCTGTTCAGGGAGTACATCCAGTATCCCCCACCCCAAATACATCTATTAATGAGCTTTAAAAAACAGAACCCCTACATTAAGATGCACAGACAAATTTACATGTGTTTAGCTTTTAAACACCTGTTCGTTTAGTTTGTGCGACGAACTTTGAGCATCAGGTCGGCAAGAAATTAAAATTGGTTCCCTCTGATGGGAGCTGGTGCGACCCCGGCTCGCATCTCTTGTACCCAGGAATTGCTCCTTTAGGAATCGAAGGATTCCTCCTGTGGGAACTGCGGGGGGAGAAGGGCTGGGAATGGATGTTCGTGTCCTCGGAGCAGCAGCAGCTCCGGCCCCGGGCGGGTCCGGAGTTCAATCCCCACGTAACGCCCCGATCCCGCCGTGCCAGGGAATTCCAGTCCCGGGAACCCCCGTGTGAAGGCGGCGCACAGGGGTCCGGCCGCCAGCGAAGCTGTGACTTTATTAGGGACCAATTGACGAGAATTACAGTAATTACTGCTCGGTGTAATTACGGCTGGGAAGGGCTCCTGCAGTCGGTCTCTGGAGGACGCTCCGCTCCCGGGGCCGTTTCGGGGAACGTTCTTCATCCACCGAGGAGCCGAGACCCCCTTTCCCCTTCCCAGCCCTCCACGGGGCTCTGGGGCTGCGGGGGGGACCCACCCCGGCTCTGGGCAGGGAAGGGGCTGGGGGATCTCCCTGCCCCGATCCCCACGGCTGCTCCACTGGCACCGCCTGAAACACGACAAAGTGTTTGCTGAAGAGGAAGGATTTGGGGTTTTTTGCAGTGAGGTCGTGCTCGCAGACCTGGCTGGGCAGGGACGCTCGGGAGGATGAACCCACATCATCTTCTAAAGTGTGTTAGTTAAATCCCCAGGAGATAGTCTTACTCCAAATTTCAAGTGCTCTTAATTCAATTCCGCGGTGAATCAAACCACGTTGAATTTATGCCGCTTTAATTGCGTGTGAAGGTTTCCCTGCCGCGATTTAACGCGGTTAATGAAGGACTTTCCCACTCCGTGCTCTCCCTGTGCTCCGACCGCCTTTGAGGACTCCGGGATCGGCCGCGGGGATCCCGGGCAGGGCGCGGGGGGAGCGGGGCACCCTAAGATGTGTTTCTATGAAATATGAAATTAGAGGCGACGGCAGACGGGGTGGGGAGGAGGTCGGTGGGTGGGAAAAGGAAAAAATCCATTAAGGCACATGAGATGTTTCAGCGCTGAAGGACCAGGAACATCCTCTGCTGCGGCTCCTCCCAGGGAGCTCCGAGCCCCCTCCGTGCCCACCACGTGCCAGGATTTGGGGAGCTCAGGCTGAGCCAGCACGACCCTCCCGACGCTCTTGCAAGGGGAAGGAGCTGTGGCTGTCGCTGGCCTGGCCACGTGTGTGATCCCGGCCCGGACAGGCCCCTTAATGCCTCACCCCTNCCGTGCCCGCCCTGCCCACAGCGAGGGAGGGGCGCGCAGCGGCAGCAGCCCTGTCATTGCCCCGGGCTGTGGACCTGCAGCTCCATTTGGGGAACAAACGTGCCATTAGTGGGGACACCGGCCTGGGCCAGCATTTATGGACAGGGAAAGCACCCAGTGCTCTCCTTCCTCTCTCCATCACCCTCCAGGGACACACGGGGAAGGCTGCCCCTCTTTTGGCTGCAGCCCCCAAGGCCGATCCCTGGCCATGGCTGCTCACAGCACAGCTCGTGGTGCAGGGGAGGGGGGACCCTGCCCTATGTCACTGTCTGTGTTTTATTTAACTCTCCCAGTGCCCAGTATTTCCACCCAAGAGCTGCCCTGGGAGCAGGGAGTGCTGACAGCTGGGGTGGCACAGGGCAGCACCCACAGCCAAGGCCCCCCACCCACAGCGACCCCCAGACAGGAGGACAGGGCTGGGGGAGGCAGGGAGGGGTCTCCTCAATGCTGACACAACCAACCAGGCCATGGGGCAGCAGGACCCACACCAGGAGCAACTGCTCCAGCAACAGCCAAAATGGCCTTGGAAGCCACACCCTGATGCTCTCCGAGGTCAGGAGAGACCCCCACCCAGCAGCACAGGTCAGGGGGCAAGGGCTGCGACCCCCCCAGTGCAACTGTGTCCCCAGGGCCAGGGGACTGCTGTGCTCCACGGGGGGCTGGGGGTGACTCCAGCAAAACCCAGCACAGTTACGGGGGTGACCCCAACAAAGGGCTCTTGTACCCCCAGTGCAGAGCCCGGGGTCCTTCGGGCAGGGGGACACAGGGTTTGGCCACAGCTGTGGGTGTGGAGGTCACTGAGCACCAGCACTGCCCGAGGACCTCACACAGCCTTTGCCCCACGAGTGCCCAGTGCCTCGGGACAAGCACTGCCAGCAAGTTGTTGTTTTATATTATTTTTTGGCCTCCTTTCAGTGCTCTGTGTGTCCTTGGCTGTGTCACTCTGCCAGTGTCCAGTGTCCCCATGGCACAGGGGGTTCCCAGACCAGGAGCACTCTGCTCCCACCCCCGGGCTGTCCCTGGACAGGGAGGATGGAGCCCATGGAGCTGCATCCCCAGGGCAGCAGTGGCTCAGGCCAGCACACAATGAGATCTTGCCCAAAACATGGCAGGGCTAGAGA
>WEIV01002329.1:362769-400790 GCA_013390005.1 Calyptomena viridis
GTGCAGGAGGTGTCTGTGGGACACAGGGCTGGGGTGAGCAGCCAGGCAATGTGACAGGGGTGGCACCACACGCTAAAGCAAGAGTAATGGGATCTCATGCTCCAGGGATTACAGCAGGGAGGGAGGGAGGGGCAGGAAGCCCCCAGCCCGACGGACAGCGCTGCACATTTGGCTGGGGGCTCTCAGTGCTGCTCGCTTTGCTCCCAAGCCTCTGCCAAAGGCAGGACATGGGGCTGGCTCCAGCAATTAGCTCCTTCCAAACGTCAGCTCCCATGTTTGTCAGCCTCTGATGGCTCTGCCTCCCATGGGATCCTCGCCTGTCCCCCCAGGGGCCGTGTCCCTGTCCCCGCGGGCTGGCAGAGCTGCTGTGTGTGCTGCTGGCCCTGGGGGAGACCCACAGCACCAGGGGGCACTGGGCACTGGACAGCCAGCACTGCCTGGGGGGTCCAGCACCCAGGGCCACCCCCTGCACCCCTGGGAGCAAAGCCCACCCAGTGTGGGGAGCAGCAAGATCTCCAGATGTCAGTGATGTCCTGAGGAGCATTTACATGGAGTTCAGCACAAAACCAGCACCAGTCCAGAGCTCTGCTCACTCACCTTCTTCCTGACGGCCAGGGGTTGTTCTGTGGCCAGAATAACCAGGAGCTTCTGCAGGGCACCCCCCTCGATGGCTTCAATCTGGACTTTGGGGTTGCTGCAGGGACAAAAACAAAAGGCAGGTCACCAACAGAGTGGGGCATGGCAGGATGGGAGGGACAATTGTCTGGCTTGTACCAGCACTAGTGTGGCAGCAGTTCCAGAGAAGTGACTGTCCCTGTGCTGACACTGCTGGGGACCCTGCAGGGCTGTGTCCAGTTCTGGGCCCTCACGGCCACAGAGACATTGAGGGGCTGGAGCGTGTCCAGGGAAGGGAACGGAGCTGGGAAGGGGCTGGAGCCCCAGGAGCAGCTGAGGGAGCTGGGGGGGCTCAGCCTGGAGAAAAGGAGGCTCAGGGGGCACCTGGAATTCTCTGCAATCCCTGGCAGGAGGGGGGAGCCGGGGGGGGTCGGGCTCTGCTCCCAGGGAACAAGGGCCAGGAGGAGAGGGAACGGCCCCAGGCTGGGCCAGGGGAGGCTCAGGTTGGACAGGAGGAGGAATTTCTCCCTGGAAAGGGGGGTGAGGCCTTGGCAGGGGCTGCCCAGGGAGGGTTGCAGTGCCCATCCCTGGGGGTGTCCAAGGAAGGACTGGCCGTGTCCCTCAGTGCTCTGGGCTGGGGGACAAGGTGGGGATGGGGCACAGCTTGGACTTGATGATCTTAGAGGTCTTTTCCAACCTAAATTATTCTGTTTTATTCTATTTCCACTCCACAGCAGACACAAACAGGGGTCAATCTACCCTGATCCCAAAACAAATCCCCCCAGCTCCCACTGACTGTGGTTCATGATTGTGCAGAAAGTACCCCCTTCTCCAGGTAACCCCTGCAGGCACCTCAAACACAACACACGGCCTGAAATGATGGCAGCAGGGCTGGGGAAGGGCCATCCTGACCACCCCACCAAGCACTCATATCCCAGCTGGCTTCCTCTGGCAAGGAGCCCTCCCCGGTGTGTTCCCTCAGAGCCAGGAATCCTCTCACTTCTCATCAAAGCCATTCCTTAACAGCCTTTATATTTCAGTTGTTGCTTCCCCCTCTCCTCACTTGCTGTAAATGTGATTTATGTAAGTGCTCCAGTGCTGCAGCCCCGTCCCTCCAGCTCACCTGGAGGAAGGTCCTGCCTGTCCCCACAAATTACTCCTGGTTCCACCACCCACACAACTCTCACAGTGAGTGCTTTTCTCCAAGGACTACAATGGCTAAACCCATCCTTCTGCCTGCAAGAACAGGCTGAAATTTCAGGTCTGGATGTGAGCCCGGGGCAGACAGACAGACTGACAGCCAGGCCCTCCCCACCATCCTCCCTGCCCTGGGTACAGCCACGCTGACACTGCAAACCCCCTTCAGTACATCTGGGAAGTGCTGGACAGGTCAGGAGCTAAGGCTCCCTCCTTGGCAGGGCTGTCACAGTCAGAGCACACTACACTCAGGGTACATCCCTGATCCCAGGTGTCCTGTGCTCCGAGGAGCAGCTCCAGCACTTCAGCCTTTGCTCGACTCTGAAGCAGCAATTGCACCGTGGCCAAAGGTCACTGATCTGCTCCAGTGAAACCCCCACAGCTCCCACTGCTCCCAGGGAGCTGCTGGAGCCGCCAGTGCCAAGCATCCTCCATGAGATAAGAGACAGAGGCAGACAGGGTCATAAAGCAACACAACCAGAGACAAATGGAGCTGGGCAGGGAGCAGCTTGGAGTGAAACCTGTGGCTCCCAGAAATACAGCAAAGCACCACACTCATCTCTGTGAGCCAGCACATCCTCCCTGCTCCATCCAGGCTTTGCTTCTCACACCAGAAGGAGTAATCCAGGGCTCTGAGGCAGCACATTTGATCCTGGGGTTCTCCACTGCCATTACCAGGCTCACTTCAGGGCAGGGAAAGGGGCTTTGGTGAAAAACACCTTTGATTTCTCCTTCCTCACCCTCTTGCTGTAGCAGACATCCAGGCAGAGCTATGGCACAGGCACCTGCCAAGGTGGGGGCATCTGTGACCTCCCCAGACAGGGCAGGAAGGAGAAAAAACAAACCCAGGAGCTCCAGGATCCTCCTGCAGAAGAGATTTTCACACACAGTCCTCAGACCCCCATGTGCAGGCCCTGCAGCAGCCCCAGCACCTCTGGGAGCAAACCAGCTTCTGTAGTGCCTGGGTCCAGTGGGACCCGACACATGACATGTTTATCCCCAACCTCCCCATGCCAGGAGGTGCAGCAGAGTCTCCTCCTGCAAAAAGAGGATGTTATTTTCCACCCCAGTATGTTGAGTAATGACCAAGTGATGGCATCTCTGATGGCCTGGGCTGGGCTCTGATCTGGGGAGTCAGCAGGCAATGCAGGCAAACAGCCTCAGAACCTTCTGCTGCCCCCAGGCCACCCAAGGCCATTTTCCCTCAGCTCACAACTGCTGTGTCACCTCCAGCCACACCTGCAGCCACAGCCCTGACAGCACTCACAGCACCTCATCCATCCTGTCCAGCCTTAGCAACTTCTCCCAGGGCAAAGGTGGGATGAGTATGTTGGTGGGATGGTGGACAAGCAGCTCCCAGAGCACCCAGGGTCAGCTGAAGACCCATCTAACATACCCCAGCCAGGGGAAAGGTGCTAACTGTGACCTCACCTCAAAAGAGTCAGACATAAGGAACACCCAACCTACAGAACTGAACAAACCCTGCACCTCCTTTGCTCCAGATGGATAGATCAGACATATCCAGGGCTTGTGATCCTCTGGAAGCCCAGAGATGCAGCACCCAGAAGGCAGCAAGGAAACACAGCAGTGAGGAGTGGTACCTGTCCCAAGGTCACAGGAGGTGCCCTGGGCAGGGAGTCAGGCACAGCCAGTGCCCCCCAGGATGAGCACAGCTGTGCTCCCACTGCACAGCACAAGCCTCCTCCTGCAGGGCTATGGGGCCATGCTCAGAGCCCTGAGCATCTCCAGGAGCCACCAGACAGAGCCCTCCTGCTGGAATGAGCTCTGCTGCCAAGCAGGCAGGATTGGGAAGAAGAGGTTTTTCCAGGAACAACAGTTTAGGTCTCTGCCTTTGTCCACGAAGGGTTGAGCTGTGCTTGTTTCTGCTTCCAGCTTATTTAGGGGAAGTTGCAGTGCAGAGGTTGGCCTTTGCCCAGCACACCATCAGCCACACCAACAGGAGGGTTTTCAACACTGGGGCTCTGTGACCAGAGGGAATGAGGGGTGCAGAAACCCCAGCTGCAGTTCCAGACCCCAAGGAGGAGCTGGCAACTCCAACACTCAGAAAATACATCTCCTGGTTCAAAAACCTGACCAAATTTCACATGCAAGTCAGTCTGGACCATGGAGACCAGAGCAAGTGCAGAACAAGCTTGCAGGCTTTGCTGAGTGTGGGTGCACTGAAGGACAATCTCCTGGGCTGGAGACCTCTTAGTGCCATTCAAGGAAAATGGTAAGTTTGGGATATCCAGGCTCTTTTGTCACATCTCTCTAAAATAAATAATGAGAACCCTTACAGCAAGGGACACAACTGAAAAACTGGTATGCCTTTAATGCTTGGTTGGTCACCTGGAGGATTCAATCTAATTAAAATCTCTGAACCATGGTGCTTTTGCCAGGGAGCAGCTCTGGAGGTTAGGGAGCCTTCCTGGCTGCTAGGTGTGCTGCTCGCTTCTCAGTGCTCTGTTGTTCATGTCTCTGCTATCAATAGTCCTGGCTTCAAGCTAACAAAAAAGCTCCTTTGAAGGTTTGGAAAACTCAGGCCAGATCTGTACAAATTACACTGTCAAGCCCAGGGAAAAGCAGCCTGAACAAAATAAACACAATGAGCCAGACTGTGGAGAGCTCACATGGGAAATTCAACCAGTTAATCTGATAATGGATATGGGGTGGTGGCACCTGCAACAGGATTCTCTGAAACGAAGTTTGAGGCTGGGACAGGGGTGGAATACAGCCTACAACAACATCTCATGATGCTGCAGAGATGGCAGAGACTTGGGTGTGCTCAACAGCCCCTCTCCTGGGTGAGGAACAGCCACAAGGCGACAGGGACTTGATGCATGTGCTCTGCAGCATTTCAAGCAGCTTCCCAGGAGAAACCCCATGTGCTGAACAGCCCCAGTTTGCCCTGGGAGGGCCCATCCCAGCTGTGGGGTCACACCACATCCCCTCCAGATGTTGCCCTCACTGCACACCTGAGCTCCTTGTGCTCCCAGTCACATTGCCCTTGTCCATCACATCCATCTCTCTCAGTCTGTGGCTGGAGGGAGCAAACAAGGCTGGGTACAGGCTCACTGGCACTGACCCATGCAAGAAACTGCTCAGGCACTGGGACAGGCTGGGGTTAATGGGCACACAGCTGGGGCTCATGCTGGCCAAGATGTGTGGAGCAGGGCTGAAGAGCTTGGGAAGACCAGGAGGAATCTCTACTGCCCACAGGTGACCTCACCATCATCCCTGAGAAAGCTCTGTCCCTTGGGAGGTGCTTTGTTCTTCAGGAGAAGTTCCTGAACTTCTGGGACATGCACCATCCATCCCACACTGGGAGAGAACCTCTGAACAGCTTCAGGCACAGGCCACCAGACCCTCAGTATGGATCCTGGAGATGGATACCCCCTATCCCAGGGTGCAGCCTGGCTCCTGGGGTGGTGACTGCAAGCACAAATTTAATGTGTCATTTCCTGAGCCCAGCACTTCCCTCTTGGTGGCTGGGGAAGGTGACCTTCAGTGGACAGGGGAAAGCACAGGAGCAGGGCAGGGAAAGCCACCAGCCTGCCTGCTGGGGCACGCAGGGGCTGCAGGAATGCTCTGCTTTCTGCCAGTTCACATCTCCCTGAGCTGGAACCACAACTTCCCAAGAGGGGCTGGACAATATTGCAGTCACAGCTGGTTTGCCAGAGCACTACGAGCCTCAGTGGCACATGGAGAGGGGAGCAAAGGTAACAAACCCCAGGGCTGCTGTGCTGGGATCAGCTGTTGGAGTGAAACCAAAATGAAGCTGATGCAGAACCTGGTCAGTGGCAGGTCCTGCCTCGGGTGGAGGGTGAAGGCAGAGATGGGACCCTGCACCTTTCCCATGCTGCTGGGTCAAGATACTTGCACCCTTCTTCCTTTTTTCTTCCATTAAAGCTGTTTGTGGAAGCAGCAAGCCCCCAGGATGTGGCTGACTGGCCAGAGAACCCAGCAGCACAATGGAGGAGAGGTGGTCTCACCAGGTGGGGTCAGAGCCCTCCAAACACCCTCTGCATGGACCTTCCCCTGCACCTGACTGGGCCATTAGTGACCTGCTCATGGAATGGCTGCCCTTTATCCCTGGATGTTGGCTTGGCCATGCTGTGGAGCAGCACTGGCACAGGGAATACAGCTCCTGAAAATCCAGCATGGGCTTCTCTGCCGTTTTCACTGGCAAACTTAGGGCACTGAAGCAGCAGAAGAAGGCGTTTTTTAAGAGTACTATGTGTTAAGATATCTTACTCCTCCTAGGACAACCCCAAGTGCACAGATTTAGGAGAGACTTTTCAAAGTTTTTCCAGACTGCACATGCAAGGGGTGTGGGAAGACTGAAAAGCAGCACCAGAGCCCTGAGGCGACAGCAGCTCTGGAGTTAGGTGGGAACTTACAACACGGCAGCAAAATTAGATTTAAATTAAAAAAAAAAAAGCAAGCCAAGTGGTGCAGAGGGACCTGGGGACTCAGAAGCAGAGAGCAGGGCAGGCAGGCAAACGCCCTTGTCTCTCTACTGCTCTAGCAAGGACATACACAGAATATTTATTTTATGGCCTGCTTGTTGTAGGAGCTGCAGGAGACCCTAGAAAAGAAAGGGTCACCTCCTTACCCGGGCATCCTGCTGGAGCCAGGTGGAGAAAGAGTGCAATGGAGGGGTCAGCCCTGGCTGGCAGAGCAGGGGGCTGAGCACAGCACTCCTCCTGCCCTGGCCAGGCCGTTCTCACTCACATGGCCGGGACTGCCGAGCTGTGCCAGCACCTCCTCCCCAGGCACAGGCAGGGGAGGCTGCAGAGCTCCTGCTTTGATGAAAGCCCGGCCTGATGGTGGAAAGGCATGATAATCACCGGGCTACACGGGGCTTAATGGGCCTCTTCTCTCCTCAGAACCAGAGCTCTGTGATGCCGCGTGGGAAATCAAAGCTGGGGATCAAAGTCTGTAAGTCTGTGAAACAGCCTAAAAAATTTAGTGTAGTCTATTTAGCTTGTGCTATAACCTGAGGATCAGAACTGGGCAGCAAGGCAGCCTGGCTTACCTTGCCCTCCCCCTCTGGCCATCCCCCTCCCCAGTTTTCAGTCCAAACTCTGTTAACTAAGAAAACAAGAGCACACCAACACGACTGCTCACGGCCAAACTGTGCCTTGTCTGGCTCCTGGGGCCTCTCAAACCCTCACACCTGGGTCACAGTTTGACAGGCAATGGAAAAGGTCACTTTTGTGAGTCCTGGAAACCAAACACAAGCAGGGTCACACTTGAAAAGGCCAATGACTTCTTCATCCTTCTCTGTATTTGGAGGATTTCTGACAGCTCTTGTAAGCATAGTCATGTTAAAATTACCTGACAAATAATAGATGGAGAGATAAAACAGATCATTATGATGTCAGTAATTCCAGCCTGAACTAGAGCTGTAAATCTGAGACTTGAGTAAGGGCAGAAAAGACAGGCAGGATGATCAGCAGCTCATTAATACCTGCACAAATGAATTTCAGACTGCAGGTCTAAGAATAAAAAAATAAAACCATGAAAATAGTTCAAGTGAGAAGTGACACATGGGGAGAACATGGTTTTTCCTCCTGCACTCCAAGCACTGGCTTAAGGCAACTATTCCCATGGGAAATGACCTTGGAGCAGCTGCAGGAAGCCCAAATGGCTCTGCATCCACAGCTTCCCAAGTATCCACAATGAGCTTCATCTCCCTCCAAACCCCCTATCTTCCTTAAGAGGAGGATAACTGGGACAACTCAATGTGAACAACCCTTCAGCCCCTTCTTCCTCCAAAAAACCCCCCTGGCTCTGCCAGCAAATGCTGCTTAAGCACAGGGTTGGTGAATCCCTTACTAAATACATATTTAACAGAGGCTTTCCACACTGCACAGTCCCATGGTATCGAAAGGGACATTTGCACACACAATATGAGATGTGCAGGATAATAATAAAATAACCCCACCAAGGCTGCCTGAGACTATTTGGAGTGAGAAGGAGGAAGGAAGAGGCACAGCCACCCCCGAGGGCCGAATGCAGCAGAACTGGCCTAGAAATCCTCTTCTCTGAGCACCAGCTCAGACCTGAGTTTATCACAGACAAAGGCCTTCAGAGCTCTGACTTAAGGAGATTAAAAACCACCCAGAAAAATGGAGCCCTGAGTAGTTACACCGATCAAAATACAGCGGAGAAGAAAGCAGGGGTGAGGGGGGAAAACCTGACAAAAGGAAAACTAGGTTTCAATGGGCAACACAATACAACAATTTCGTATGAAAGATGTGAAGGATAAAAGAGATGTTAGATGTTCAAAAGCCCAGAATATAGGAGAGATATAAAAAATTCCCCCAGAAGATGAAAATCTCCACTTCAATGCAAGGCTGCCTTCTCCCTTTCTGCCAAACCAGGCACCAGAGCCAGAGCCAGGGAGCAGCAACGTCCCTGGGAGAGCAACACGTCTTCCTGTGACATCCTGGATTACAGGGACACATGGACAGGGTTTAACGAGCAATTAGGTTATTGAGTATTTGTTGCTAAAAGGAGAATAGAAGTGCAGAGTATGTGATTCCGTGGTTTTGATGGGCTCCTGTGATCCTCAAACCAAGGGAGCATGAATCATCCCAGAGATGCAGGAATAAAGCCTGGGATGCCTGGGAAAAGCTGGGGGAACCTTGACTTGGCTCTTGACCACGGATCTGTGGCCCAGGCAAGAGATAGCTGAGCTTCTTCTGAGCCCTGCTGAAGGTGGGGGGGCTGTAACATCCCACTAGACAATCCCCAAGCTCCCAAGGGACACAGTGACATGGGGTTTAAGTGGGAAAACTCTGCTCTCAGCCACATGATATAAGTGGGAATTACATTGCATGAGCTCCTGGCCTTTTGCAGTCACAAGAGCATTGGGTTGGTGTGGCCAGGGTTGGGAGGCACTGGGAGTCCTGGAGCCACTGGGAGTCCCATGAGGAGGAGACCCAGCTCACCTGAGCCCAGACAGGGCAAGGTCAGTGTTTTGGAACAGGGAAGAAATCCAAGGAGCTGTGGTGCTGTAACACAGGGTAACAGACAGAGAATTGGATTTATACAAAGAGCTGTAAAAGAAAGTAATGAAATAAAAATACAGAATAGCAAATCTGCTGCAGCAAGACACCTTGCAGGGTGCAGGAAGCCCCCCCAGCCAGGACTCAGCATTCCAGGTGGGAAGCAGGATGTTGGGCACTTGTGTGAGCCAATAAAAGGAGACAGTTGCCCAAAGCACAGCTGCTCCAGAGAGGAGGGATGGGAACATAGGGGCTGAGTGTGCAGCAAAACCCTCCTCTTCCTCACCTCTCCAGGGAGCAGAGGAGAGTGAATACTGACTCTGGCAGTAAAATCTATTCTTGGGGTGATAAACCAACCACACCAGATTGTTCTGCTGAACACACACAAGCAACAAAGCAACTGGGTCTATTTATATCCATAGGAAAAAGTGGTCCCACAAAACCAGGCACACAGCACCAAAGAGAGCCCAGGCAGGAATCCCACTCCCCCAGCATGAGTGAGGCCCACAAGGACACCCCCAGAGTCCCTCTCTTCTCCTGAGCCTTGGCTCTGCCAGCTCTGAGCTGTATTTTGGTGCCAGCACATCCCCCCAGCTCTGTGGACACAGAGCTGCTCTGGGGGGGCTTCTGCCCCTGAAGTTCCCACCCATGCCAGGGAAAGTGGGGGGTGCAGCTTGCAAGAGCCTCAGACACCAGCTCAGCTTCTGAGGGTTTAACCAAAGGCTTACAAAGCATTTTAGGATTAAAAAGCAAAGGTTTTGGGATTCTTGGGGTGATTGCCATCACTAACACCGCATGGAGCTGGTGCTGAGGGAGCATGGGCAAGGCCAGTCCATCTCCACTGTGATGGTGAAGGATGGGCTGTGCAGGCCACTCTGTAGGGTTTGTCACCCCGCTGTGATTTAAGGTCTGGGTGACTCGTGTCCCATGTGCAACAGCCATGGGAACAGTGCAAGCTCTCTGCCAGCACAGCATGCTCAGCTGAATGACTGATCCTTCCAGGTAGGAACAGGCAAGTGCTCCACAGTGCATGGAGAAGGACATCCCAGGAAAGCCCTCCAGTCCTCAATCACCCGAATGGATGCTTTGTTTTTGAGGGTAAATCAACCTTATGACTCTGTGCCACGCTCACAAATCACTCCCCAGGGATTCCTGAAAGCCTGGTGTTTCCCTGTGGGTCAGATGTGCATCAATGCTGAGGGATGGGCTCTGTTCCATCAGAGGCTGCATTAATAAAATATAGTGATTCTCTATGAGTGTGAGCAGAACTCATTTATTTCTGTGTCATTTTAGCCAGAGCTCTCAAAAACTGTGTTGATTTCGCTTTTAACAATCACAACAAAGCAAGAAACAAGAACAATACCACAGGATTCACACCACAGCCTTGAGCTCATCCCACGTTTTTCATCCCAGACACTTCAAAGCACGCCCTGATTCCCAGACGGGGAGTCTCAAGCTCTCCCAGGAGCGTCGGCAGCCGTGTCAGGGTGTGAGTTCTGCTCCTGCCTCCCAGCTCCTCCTCTTCTTCACACTCCTTTTCTCTGCACGCCTCCAGCCTCCTGCCTCCAAAGCTGACCTGGCCTGGGATGGTGGCAGGAACACCCGAGGTCCTACCCAGCTCTTTGCTGCTGCTGCAGGACCCCCAAGAAGCCCCTTCTGCAGGAGCCCCTCGCAGTGGGGCAGCTTTGCACAGAAGCCTCCCCAGGAGTCTGAGCATCACTCTGAGCATAATCCCAGGCATGCAAAGTCACTCAGATATTCCAACAAAACCTATTCACATGCCTTAGGTGAGATGAAAACACTGCAAAGAGCTGTCTGCAAGCCCCAAAGGAAGAAAGCCTTGGTGAGAACTGCCAGGCTCCAAATGCTCCAGCTCAGGGAATGTGGATGTGACACATCCCACTAATAATCCTGAGAGATGCTAAAGGTGGCCTGAGGCTGAGCCCTTCCATTGTTACTCGCTTTATTTGTTTGCTCACTTGAGCTGATTTTTCTTTAAGACAAGTGCTAATAATATCAAAAGCCCAAGAAAGCCTTTCCCTGGCGTGTTCCTGTTGGGAATGCCAGCGGAGCGCAGGCACTCTCCAGCTCTTCCCCGAGACACAAAGTGTGAGAACAGGCACTTCACTCCCCTCCCTTGCAGCAGCATCTCAGTGAAGCTCTGTCCTATTTTAACCCTGCCATCTGCTTCGCAGCTCCGCGTTCCTCCCGTTCCCGGGGAAGGCAGCACGTTGCATCCAGCAAATCTTTCCATCTCTCCATCCTCTCCCACCTGTTTGGCTTATGGCCGTGCCCTGAAGCACCCCTGGGTGCCACGGTGGAAGGTGTTGCTCCTAAATACTGATCCAGTTGTCACTTCTGAGCCTCATCTCACCCCATCCCACTCGTCAGCAGGCAAGGAAGGACGCTGGATCACAGGGAGACTCATTCCCACTGCAGTGTCACTCTTTAAACTCTGGCTCTTCCCAGTCCCATCAGGTTTAATGGTGCAATTAGAATCACTTTAGTCTATAACAGTAGATTTGTTTCACTGAGTCATGACTCAAAACCAAGACTTTGCTCCATTTACAAAAGCAAATCACCATCTTGCACATGCCAAGCACAGATTTCAGCTCCAACAGCGGAGCCTGGGGGATGCTTCCAACCACAGAGAGAATGGAAAAGCTGCATCTGCAAAAGCTGGGAGACCTTTTTTTAATGTATCTGGTTTTGATAAACAGAGAGGATGACTTGTGGAACACCAGCTCCTGGAGAAACCTGATGAACTTGCTCTGCATCAAGGAACTTGATCATCCATTAATAGAGGGGAGAGTGACAGCAGGAGCTGCCACAGGACCAGGGACTGTGACTCTGCAACACAACCCACAGACAATTCCAGCCAGTTCCTGGGTGAGAAGCCCTCGAGGAAAACTTGAGAGTCACAGAAAGCACCAGCAATTCTTTCTGCTTTCTGATTCATCCCTACTCACCCACCCACATGCTACGGCAGAGGAGGCTGGAACTGCTACATTTAGGATGACATTTAAAAATCAAGGTTGTTCTGCTGATGGTCATTAAAAATCCAACAGCATTTTTCAGAAACAAGTGGGTACTCACATTGGTGTCCCTGCCAAGTATCAGCACAGCAGTAATTTTTCTAGCAGCTTCAGTTATGAGATAAAGGAAAATTGCACCCACCTATAATTACTGTTATTACTGTTGCTGTTGGTTTTTAAACATTCATATATATCTTTATATTTTCTAAATACAAAAGAAGATGAAAACATTTTCCCAAACCTTTCTAAGTGTCAGATTCATGTCTGTTAACATTAGACAGGTACAATTAAGACATCCAGCCCAGAGGAGCTGCCTGGGCTCCCTCAGTAACATGTTCTGACTCGTGGCCTGCAAATCCCTGGAGACTCAATCCCTGTTTCTGTATTTCCATGGGACTTGTCCTGGCTAACCCAGAAAGGCAAGTCCACTTCCCATGGCTTTAGGTTCACTCTAAAGGGGCTGCATCTGTTCTGAAAAGCAGCTGAGGAATTCAAGGTCATCAGCAGTGAGCAGAAAAGGTCACTTGTCTCATGGGAGATGGGGCTGCCTTTGTCTCCTGTCTTAGCTGGGATGATTTGTGGTTGGAGAAGTCCCCCTCCCTGGCTGGAGACAGAGCTCAGGTGGACACTCACGTAGGAAGACTGAAGCTGGGTGACATGGATCCCATCTTTAGAGAGAGGGTGAAGGAAACACCTATGAATGCCTGAATCTGGCTGTCCAAGAGCCAAAATGATCAATCTAGCTAATAAAATACGGGATTAACACAAAGATTCATGTGCAGGTATAAGAAACAAAGCCATGGAAGGTACCACAACTAAACTGGGTGCTCAGGAAGGGCTGGAGCAGGAAGAGGAGCACTTCCAGAAAGAAACATTTTGCATAAAAGATGTAGTAGAATAAAATGATTATGCAAGAAGAAGGGAATTTCAGCAGTGTGTCCTACATCACTGATGGATGGAGAGAGCACATACCTGGACAAAGAAAGCCAATGTGCTAATTAAGATTGAATGACCCTAAAGGCAAAGAGAAAAAGCCCTCATCTGCCACGGTGGAGGAGAGAGCTGACACACAGCCTGAGCCTGACAATGAAACGTTTGGAAAAGCCTGAAAGATCCTGAGATGAACAACATCTCTGTGAGAGCGTCGAGGCAGGTTCTGAGAGGTGGGAGAGAAGGGTTTCAGCACCAGCACAGAAGACAGCTCTGAGAGCTGGGAGAAGTGGAAGCTGAGATGCCTGGATTCGGGAACAGCTTGAATGCAAAGGGTGAAGGAGGAAGCGGGTTCGCTTTGTTCGACGCTCTGAAGCTGTGGAAAGACATACGCTCCACAAATGTTAGTTGTGATGATCACTTCCCACTGCTAGACTGTGCTGAGAGGGGACGGGGAGGTGGCACAACCAGGAGTTCACACATGTGCTGCGAAGGCGCAGGAGGAGACAAGACTTGCCAGTAATTGCTGGGATGTAAAAGCCTGGTGGATCACAGCCTAGTAAACAAACCTGGCTCTGCCTTCCCGGGGCTCTGCTGAGGGCACGGTGGCCCTGGGGACAGGGTGCTGTGTCTGCCTTCTGAAGGTAAGGAAATCTTCTTAAGGAAATCACTTCAGAAACCAATGGTCCTAAAATGATGCTTCCTGCCCACATGGACATTCGTGACCCTGAGATTGGCTCTGTTGGTCAGAGCGTGGTGCTAATAACACCAGGGGTGTGGGTTTGATCCCTGTATGGACCATTTACTTAAGAGTTGGCCTCGATAGTCCTTGTGGGTCCCTTCCAACTCAGAATATCCTGTGAAATCTGTGACTTCACATGGGAGCACCCAGTGCTGGTGCAGAGTGTGTCTGTGCCAATGTCCATCAGCTCAGCCCACAGCAGTCAGACTGATTCCAGGGTATTCCAACAAGGAATGGCCCCAGGTGAGCACACACACCCTCTGAGATGAAGGTCTGCTCTAATGACTAATGATGTGAGTGCATCCTCCTCCTGTGGCCAATCCCTGGAGTGTGACACAATGGGCTCCCTCCCACTGACAACATCCACCACTGATCTGTGACAGTGAGATCAGCATCCCCAAACATCCTGCCTTCTCCTGTCCTTGCTCACATCCTTGCCATTCTGCTCCCCCAGCAGCAAGGACACCAGCTCAGCACCAGCCCAAGGAGGATGAGCACAGCTCTCCATCCTCCCTCACTGCACGGGCTGGCTCTTCCCTTACCCACAGCTGATGGTACAGGTGGTACAAGGTGAGATGGTGCCCACACTGGGCAATGCACAGCCCAGGTCACAGGTATGGTGGGTGATGTGACTCACGGAGCAGCTGTCTGGAAACCATCACCCCAGGGAGAACAGTCATCACACTGACCCACCTCCTTCCCACTCTCTGCCTGTCGTGCAAAAGCAAGAAAAAATCTTCAGTTTGATCTTAATTGATCATTTTGAAGTTCAGCAATGGATTCATCTCTGCTCTGGAGACAGGGTGAAAGAGCTGGGGTGGAGAAGGGAAGGCTCCAGGAAGACCTTAGAGCCCCTTCCAGTACCTAAAGGGGCTCCAAGAGCTGGAGAGGGACTTTGGATGAGGACTTGGAGTGGCAAGACAAGGGGAAATGGCTTCAAACTGCCAGAGGGCAGAGGTGGGATATTGGGAAGGAATTCTTCCCTGTGAGGGGGGGGAGGCCCTGGCACAGGGTGCCCAGAGAAGCTGTGGCTGCCCCTGGATCCCTGGAAGTGTCCAAGGCCAGGTTGGAGCCACCTGGGACAGTGGGAGGTGTCCCTGCCCATGGCAGGGGGTGGGATGAGATGGGCTTTGAGGTCCCTTCCAACACAAACCATTCTGGAATTCTGTGATTCTCCTCTCCTAGGAGAGCTCACTGGACAGCAAGAGTTGGAGACAAACCAATTCTCAAGTTGGGAAACAGGACTTGGACAGGCTTTGTTTAAGTCCATCTTGCAGAACTGTTACGTTTAGTTCAAATTCTCCCTCTTTTGTGTGCGTTCTCTGTGAATTTCCCAAATGCAGCAGGACTCTTCCAGCATGCCTGCCATGGGATGAATCTGGGCAGGCTCCTGGTTTTCAAATGCTGCTCCATGTTTATGTCCTTCACGCTGTGCTGTGACAGCATGTGTCACACAATGCCTTGGACAATCTGGGCCCACACATTTAGGGCCATGGACCTCTGTGTTTCACAGCACAAATTTGGGGACCTACAGCAGGACCGGAGCTGACTGTGGACACATCATTCATTCTTGAAATGTAGGCCACAGAGCTCCTTTAGTTCTGCTTTTGCTTGTAAATCAGGGGCTTACATATGTAATTGGCCCAACCATAAGAGCAAACAACAGCAGTGGTAGCACAGTGCCAGCAATTATTCATGCCTATAATAAAAGGCTGTAAAATTGAAAGCCAGCCTTTAAAAATCTGGCTCCTCACTGCACAAACAACAAAAACTCATTTGCAGGGCTTGGCCAGGGGAGTTTTTCATTGTGGGGGGAGAGATAGAGGTGGGTGAGGATTTATTTTTCCTCTTTTCATTCTGTAAAAACAGCACTCGTGCCTACGTTTAGGTCACACATTATCCTGGCTACATTTCAGTGTTGTGGAATAAACCCAGTGACAGGCAGGGAGGACAAATCTGCCCTGTGTATTCTGAGAGTAGGTCCCTGGGAATGGGCACAGCTGATCCCCATCCTCTGACATGTGGGAAATAGTTGGTTGTTTACAGCCAGCCCTTCCTCCCTGCTCCGTGCTGAGCCAGCAGAGCCCACAGATGAGCCACCATCCCTGGAGATGGCACACAACAGGCCCTACTACTCTGGGCAAACCCCAGGTGAGGGCAGAGATGTTGAGCCTGTGCCTTGCCCAGGTCTTGCCAGTTATCAATGGCATCCTCACTGATAAATCACTCCTCCAGGTCAAGCTGCAAACAGCAATGCTGCCCCTCTCTGCCCTCCTCAGCCAACCAAGGCCACGGCGCAGCCGCTCTTGGGCTTGCAGGGTGAAAGTTGTGATGAGATCATTCTTTCTGCTGTGCACATTGCTCACCCACAACACCAGAGCGACCACTATAAAACTCTTCCAGCACAGTGCTGTAAATCTTTTCCATGGTGCCAAGCAATAGGACAAAAGGGAACAGGAACTGATGCCCAGCAAGTTCCAGCTGGACGTGAGGAAGAACTTGTTGGCTGGGCAGTGATCCAGCCCTGAGCAGGTTGGACAGAGAGGGGCTGGAGTCTCCCTGCCTGGGGATATTCCAGAGCCACCTGGACACACCCTGTGCCCTGTGCTGGGGGATGGCCCTGCTGGAGCAGGAGGTGGGACCCGATGCCCCACTGTGGGCCCATCCAGCCTGACCCATTCTGTGATTCCTTGATGGCAAAGACCCCACTGGCAGCACAAGTCTGCTCGCAGGGGGATCCTCACAAGCCCAGCAGACAGCACTGTGCTGAGATTCCATCAATTTTATTCCTTGAATTGCTATAACAATTAGCAAGGTTGAAAGGTGTTAACACAGTGAGTGGAGTGAGTATCAGGGAGCAAACCAGCCCCACGTGCTGGAAGGCATCACGCAGGGGTGGGTGACCATCAGCACCCCTTCCCACAGCAAACTGGCACGTGACCCATCCCAGTGCCCTGAAAACAATGCCTCAAGTCTTCTGGGTGAAACACAGTCACCTGTCACTAGATCCTACAGAAGCCCTTCCATGCACAGTACCCTCACCCTTGGCCAATGTTCTGCATCTCTGCTGACCTCTCCTTCCTCCAGCATCTTGTCAACCCTCTGCTTCCTCAACACACCAGGCAGGAGCAGATTTCTCCCATTCCAGCAGCAGAGAGTAGCAGGGACCTTCAAATGCTCTGGACCTCCAAGGCTGAAAGGTCTGAGGCACTGACAGACTTCCTTAAATATGAATCAACTGTTTTACATTCTCCTTTGGCATTTCTGTTTGGTTTCCTCCTGCTTTAAGCAATGGCAGAGCATGAATGGAAGAGCTCTGTAAGGACTGCTCTCCCTCTCTCCACTATGGAAAGCTTCTCTCTTCGGATATTTCCCGGAACTACCAAGTTTGAGTATCTTCTGAAGGAAACCACATTGATCACAGTTCAGAAGGGACCTTTTGGCCTAATCCCCACTAGAAAAGCTGCCAAAATGATCCTCCCATCACACAATTAGCAGTGACAGAGACTTTGCTATACCGGGAGATGTGGTGCTGCTATGACAACAGGAACGGGAGACTCGTTAAGGGTCTCATCGAGAGGGATAACGAGCAATCACGGCTCAGAGAGAAGGCAGGAATCAATGAGAGCTGTTGATATCAGGACATTTTGCTGGATTAGGCCAGGCATTCCGTGAGCCCTGAAAGGTTGACTCCCATTGTTATGGCACGGTCGCTGCGAGTACAACTTCTGAGGACAGGCAGATTCCTGGGGAGTAGAGATGAATATTCATGAAGGAACTCAGTTTGGAAGAGGAAATGAATCAAGTGTGACAAATGCCGCCTATTAGGAAAAGAGGGTGGCGTCTATTTTTAGTGGAGTTAAGCAAACATTAAAGCTCACTCTCTAAGAACTCCAAATAATACCACTCCGTGGCTCTGCCTCCCCATCCAGATAAGAATTTAGCAGCACGTTCCCACCAGCCAAAACCCTCTCGCCTCGACAGAACTTTTCCAATTTAGCCCCCATGTGTGTTTTATAAAAATACAAGTTTTAATCTCTAATCTGCATAGGAAGATGTGACGGCTTCCACCAGGATTTATTCCCACCCCCCCTCCAGCATCATAAGGCTCGAAGGAACCTTTTTAAGACGGAAGAAAATGCTGCATTCAAATCTCCTAAAAGAGCACTCACGCGGAGCTGTAATCACTTCAGATGCACAGAATTATCAGGAGGAGAAAATTCATCTCACTTAGAATCAAGCCCCAATTTGAAGCAGAAAGGAAGAGGCTTGGTTTGCCGTCATGCCAAGCACTCAGACTTTTCACTGAAGTCAAAGAAGCTACAGCTGCTCTGAGCCATTGAAAATCATGCCCAGAATCTCTAGTGAGACTTGTTTGCAGAGATGGCAGCAGGTTGATAAGGATGTTGACTATTCCAAACAGGCCCACATTATTTTATATTTTTAGAGATACTCAGCCTGCCTATTATTATTGTTAAGCAGAGGTGGAGTATTTACTGCCCTCTTCTCAGAAATCTGTACAAATGCTGCTTTTCAGCAGGCTCTTCTTTTCTTTTGGTGAACACTAGTTTCCTTCTCTTACTTTTCAGGCTTATAAATGTCCAATTAATGAAGACAACAGCAAGAGAAAAGTGCCTAACAAAAACACCACCATCCCCACACAGCTATTTCAGAGGCCTCCATCCCATAACCTAAGGTGCTCCCCAGCCAAGATTAAGACCAGAGCATCTGGAGAGGTCTTTCCAAGGTGGTCCTAACAGTCAGCACTTGGAAGACCCCTGGGCAAGGAGAGAGCATGAGCCAGGGACGAGGGACCCTCGCAGCAAACTCTCCAGGCTCAGCCCAGGCTCTGCTGGTTCCTGCCATGCACCAAGGGCAAACCCTTCAAGGCAAATGCCCAAACTCCTTCACCTGCAACACCATGTGGCTTCTGTCACCTCTCTTGTAGAGCTTCAAACATAGAGTTGGCTTAAAAAGAAGAAACTGTGAAATTAGACATACCAAGTATTTACTGTGAATACCAGTCCCTGGGACCAGCCAGGCTGGGTGAAGGCCAACAGCAGAGACACAGCCTTTCCCAGAGCATCCAAAACCTGGGAAACCCTGGGACTTTGGGACCAGAGGTGTCCCTTCTTGAGGCTGCCTCCCTGGCCTTTCCCTCCTGTCCCCATGATTCCCCTCATCTAGACAGGAAGATGCCCACCATTAACGATGTGTGACTCGTTATTGTGTCCACTGGGACAACCTGCCCCGTGTGGCTGGGACCCCACCAGGACAAGAGCCAGCCCATGGAGCTCTCCATACATCACCTCCCTGGTGCTTGGCAGTGCCATTTGTGAGGGAAGTTGGGCCCGTGTCCTTTAGAGAGCACATCCCCATCCCTCGCCAGGCCGGCCCTCGGCAACTGTTGCCATGGTTATTACATTGGAGTGCTTTTCATCAAGGAGATGCTGCAACCGCTGAATTGTCTCTTGCAAGAGTTATTTAGGAATAACTAGCTGGTAAGTAGGAATAACGGGTTCAGACTGCCCACGGAAGCCAGCGATCCCAATTATTTTTGTTTTGATCCTGCCTTTCTTTTGGTGTCTGCCAGGCTCAGGTTTAAAGCGGGCATTAGAGATATGCGGGAGAGAAGGAACGCTTCCTGAAGGGAAACGCACTTGGCTCTGCCAGGAGATTAAAGGTCTCTCCTCACACAAAGCCTCTGCTTTTCAATCAACCGTAAATAGGCTCTAACAAGGCACAGCAATCAACCAGGCAACATATATCCTCACCTGTCGGCTTGGGGCGAGGAACGAGATGTATTTCTCAGTTCCATCATGTTAATTGTTAATCAAGATATTATGGGCACAGCCCCAAATCCGTTCATCAGTCAAGGGGAGTAACAGATGTCCCAGTGCTCTGCTCCTGGCCCGGCAGGCACCAGCCCACGGCTCTGCCGGGGGTGCCGGCAGTTCGCGGCGAGAGGCGGCCGTGTTTCAGCCCCACTTTCAGCATCACAGGGTGCATGAATAAAGCCTGCTCTGGAAAGCTGGGGCCGTTTTGTTTAGCTCTCCTTTAAAGCTCTGCAGAGTGACTGGGTAATGGAGGAGCTGGTTTCCCCCCGCCGACAGGGTCCCACAGCGCAGCCGTTAGGCTTTTAACGACAGAAATGCCTTTTTCTGCTCTGTGCTGTCCTTGGCACAGGTTTGGGGTAGGGAGGTGCATACCTCAGACCCCAAGAGCAGTGCAGATAGAGGAGAGGCACGTGGAGCCTGCTGCAGCCTCCCCATCCACCGGCACCAGCATCACCCAAATCCCAGCAAGGTACAGTGGACTGGGACCCCTGCACAGGGAGATCCAAAAGATGGTGGAAAGACCTCATCTTCATTCACAGGAATGAGTCCAAGGGCAAGAAAAATTAATTAGATTTTTCTTTCATCCTTTTTGCGGGGCATCAGGCCCAGCATCGCCAGCCGGTCCAGGGAGGGGATTGTCCTGCTCTGCTCTGACCTGGGGTGGCCTCGTCTGTAATACTGGGGCAGTTCAGGGTGCCAGAATATCAGAAAGATCTAAAGCTGTTAGAGAGTGTTCAAAGGAGGGCACAAAGATGGGGAAGGACCCAGAGGGGCCATGCACAAGGCAGCTGACAGCACTTGTCTTGTTCAGTTGGAGGAGACTGAGGTCAGACCTCACCAGGGTCTGCAGCTCCTCCTGAGGGGCAGCTCCTCTGTGTGAGCAGTGACAGCACCTCAGGGAGTTGTGTCAGGGCAGGGGGAGGGTGGAGCTCAGCACCAGGTGGTTCTTTGCCCACAGGGTGGGTGGGCACTGCCCAGGCTCCCCAGGGCAGTGGGCACAGCCCCAAGGCTGCCAGAGCTCCAGGAGGGCTGGGATGATCCTCTGGGGCCCCTGGGGTGACTCTTGGGGATGGGCCTGTGCAGGGCCAGGACTTACACTGGATGGTCCCTGGGGGTTCCTTCCAACTCAGCATATTCTGATTCCACATGTAAGCCAAGCACACCTCACACCTGGAGCTGGGCAAACCTGCCGTGCTGTGCCTGGCACCTGGCAGAGCTGTGCTGGGTTTAACAGGGTGTCTGCCCAGTAGCAACTGGTAGGGACACTTGAGTCTCTACTAGGGGACTCAGACTCCCAAACTGGAGCCCACAGCCTGGTGCCAGGCCTGCTCCCCGAGGCTGAGTTCACCTCCTTGCACTGGCACAGCAATACAGGGCTGGCAGAGAGCTGCAGCCTCCGAAACACACACCACTGTCCCACTCAGCAACACCCACGAGTGATGGGCTCTTCTCACAAGCACTTTTGTACCAGACACAGGCTAAAGACAAAGAAGTGAATGTGGATGATGTGACCCCAGAGAGATCATGATTCAGCCATTCCAAGTTACCAGAAGAGACAGAAGACAACTTCACCAATTCTAGTTGAAATAGCTGGATTTAAAGAAATTAAATGTCAGTTCATTAGTGTGTAACATAAGAATGAAAAATGCATTTCTAATTCCTGATCCGCTAATCCACGATCCGTTGATCTGCAATCCCCAGAGTCCCCAGGGAAAGGAAAGAAAATCCACAGCAGCCTTACAGTATTTCTCCATGATTTCCTGCCCAGGTCCTGCAGAAGGAGCTCAGCTATGGAACTTTTCTCCCTGTGGAAAATACACCTCAGCAAACTTGCTGCCATGCTCGGGAGATAACAAAAATCAAATGGTGCCTGTCAGGACATTTGGTGAGGTGACTTTCAGGAGTTTGCTCAGCTCTGCACAGATTTGTGGGATCAGCTCATTTCCAGCAGTGCTCCCACTCATCAGGACAATTAGCAAGTCCCAGTCATGTTCTTAACTGAGAAGTGCTGCTGCCCTACAGGAAGGGTGCTGGTGCCCGGGAAAGGTCTGTCCTGACTACACCTGGGACACATGTTCTCTGTAGCTTCTTCCCAGCTGGTTTCTTCCCTGGGTGCTGCTCCTCATGCAGTTTGCCCCAGCAAGACCAGTTCAACATAACCCTGCTCTCAGGGAGCTGGGACACACACCTGTCATGGGCCTCCCTTGGCCACTTCCATACCTTAAACCACGATCTCCACAAGCAACTTCAACTTTCCACACCTAATCTTCCCTACATTGTTTTCAACCCCTCAGCCCCATTCAGTAGCTAAGGGGAGGCACCCACAGCCCTCCTTTTGGCCAGTGTGCCCCTTGCCAGCACAATCCATACACAGAGGCAAGATCAGCAGGGATCACTGGGTGGGAACTTTGGCATCTCCCAGGGCTGCCTGCACTGCCCTCAACCTTCCCCTTCGTACCCTCTCCAAAGAGATGTGCTGACACAGCTCCACAACTGACCTGGATGTGCCTTTGCAAAGCAACTTTGCCTTCACTTGCTGCATTTCCCCAGCTCCGGAGCTGCTCAGGACTTGCTGACCATAAAAGCACAGTCATGAGCTGTAAAGCCAATTTGTATGGGAAGAACTTGCTCCCAAAAAACAATAGAGAACTATCCTTTCTGCAACACTTTTTCTTCCTCCTTTCCAGCAGAAATGCTGGAAATGTCTGGGCTACAGACCCCAGAAACATCCACTAATCCTGAAACCAGTGCAGATAACACTGCCTGGTATTTCCCCACTACTCCCTTCCCTCTCACAGGCAAGGCTGGGAAACTCCAGCCCTGAGGAAGTCACAGGTCACACGTGGAGCAGGATGCAAAGCAGAGCCCAAACTCCCTGCCCCCTCCATGCCACTTCCATACCTCTACATTCCCAAATTTTTTGGAGCATGCCTCAAAACGTTCCCCTCCTCCCAGCTCAGCTCTCAGGGACACAAGAGCCATCGTGCACAGCTGTGGGAAGCTCGAGGCAGAAATAGCAGCTCGTTACCAACACACATCATCACACCCCTCCATCCCCTCCCGTGCCCCTCACACCCCACCCGGGTCAGCCCTGCCCTCCTCCAGACACAGGTCCCACCAGGAGGGGACAGCCCAGGGCTGGCTCTACCAGGAGACATCTGTATTTCTCCTCAGCCTGTGCTCATGGGGATTCACAGCTGAATTGATCCCCAGGTGCTGACAGGGTAGGACCAAGTCCTGACTCTATTGCACTCCTGAAGGTTTCAATTAATCATAAAGCCAATTCCATTTTGGGCTCCATCTGTCTTTATTCCTTCAGGGACTAATAATGCCTCACCGTGTGTTTTTATACACTAGCTGAACTGAAATTAAGACAGATTTTAATATGAAGTGCCTGAGAAGAAAATGCATTTTTTAAAAAGAAATCTCAGAGTTGTTACTGTTCTCAGCTTGGAAAAAGACCTTGTTAAGTAAAAGCAGCAGGGTATTAATTTGGAAAAAAACTCAGGTGAGCTCCTGCTTGTTGCAAGACATGCAAACAAACTAAAAATCTTATTTAGGGGTTTTTCTGACAGGGTATGTGTGGAAATGTGACACAACCTGCTTCCACAAGGAGAGGAGGAAGATGCAGAGGAGATCAGACACACTCCTGTGTGCAGCCGCCCTGCTGCACCAGGCATGGCCCAGAATCCAGAATCCCTCTTCAACCCTCTTTGTTGCAGGGATAGAAATAGATAAAACCCTTGTGGTTCATCGTGTATGGCAAGTTTAAGCTGCTCAAGGCTCAGGGAAACCTCATTTACATGTCACCCCACCTCTGCAATCCAGCCACAGGGGCTTTCTGACCAGCCAGGCCTGCATGTCTGCTCTAATAAGGCAATTCCTGTGTTGATCTGGTGGTTCATAGGAAGCAACAGCCCTAATTATTGATCTCAGCAGATGCAGTTAAGGATTAATGACCTGTCCCACCGTGGGGCTGTGCCCACTGTCCCCTGGCTGTCACCAGTGCATTCCCTCACCCACACAGAGGTGATGTCCCACGGGGGACTCCCAGTGACTGCCCAGAGCCAGGCCAGCTCCAGGATGATTAACAGAAGGGAACAGGTACAGCTGGGCCCCAGGAGGGAATAACTGAGGGAGTCATTAATGTGGAGAGAAGCAGCATGACAGGACATTCACCATGACACACAGATCACCTGGGCTCCACCTAACACCATCTGACTGTGGGAAGAGCCCTTCCATTCTCACACTCCCGGTTTTCAGGGCGTTCAGAAAAAAAAGGAGAGTCATTCTAGGAAGGATGGTTACAATAAATTATACGATATTCTCCACATTAAATTCATATGAGATGTGAGACATTGGAAGTGCCGTGTGCTGGAGGGGCAGTGGGGCCTTCTGATGGAAGCAATGCCATGATCCTTTGATGGCTGCCTTCTGGAAATGGCTGCAGTACCTTGGAAGCTCATTAAATGCAGCAGAAAGGACAAGTGACGTACATCTATTGATGCTCTGAGCAGCAAATTAGTTTTCAAATCTATTCAGGGCTCCTGCAGTGGCATCAAGGGGCCAGGACTCAGTGGGAAGCAGCTGGGATAGCGTTTCTCTGACTCGTGTGGTGACTCCAAGACGCCCCGTGGGGAAGGGGCTGCCCACCAGCCCAGCTCCCCAGGGACATTGGGTGACCACAGACAGCTGCCCTGAGCTACAGGGCTCCGAGGGCTGCACAGTTCTCAGGCAGCCAAGACAGTGAGTCATCCCCTGCCAAAACAAGGCAGGCAGCTCCGAGGGCCTCTGATGGACATCTCCTTTCAAGCAGAAAAGAGATCATCTAAAATAAAGGGAGATCAAAATCCAGCTCACAAGAAGACACAGAATGTCAGCACCTGAGGGAAGAGCAAGTAGAGATGACAAGTTTCTTCAGAAAGAGATAATTTCCAGTAAGCTGTTGTTTTCTCTCATCATCCCATTCGAACACCTGGAGAGCCTCAAAGGGGCTGAGGTTGGCAGCAATCTGGTGGAAGGCCTGAGGAACTGTCTTCATGGATGAATAATCACCTGTTTCAATGAATCTTTAAGCACATGAATACATAGATGAGAAAAAACTTATGAAAAGACTGTATCAAGAGAAGAGGTAGGGTGGAAGATGACAACCTGGAAACAAGGTCCCTTGCTGGGACTTGATCCCTCTTCAGTCAGGACAGCCAAGGGCCATTCTTGGATGCCATGGAAGTCTGCATTATTTTGCATCCTGTGCAAGCTCAGCATCCAGCAGCCCTGCTGGCCTCTCCTCGGCACGAGGGGAAGAGTGGAGGAGGAAATAAGGCTAAATCCAGAAGACAGCCTGTGAGAGGTAAGAGCAGCCCCCCTGAGCCCCTCTGAAAGCCCAATTCTGCCACTGCCGTCCAGCCCTAAACCTGGCTTTGCATGCTGGCTGCGTGCAGCCTGTCAGCAATTAAATCCAACAAAAGCTGCAATCAGGAAGGGGTAGGAGGGTGCACACAGCAGGACCCACAGAGGAAGAGATGGGATCTGCATCCTCCCACAGGAGCCCAGACAATAGCTGTAATGGTTGGGTCAGTGCTGTCCACCCCAAACCTGAGGATCCTGCGTTTCCCGCTCCCATTGTTCATCTCCCATTTTTTGCTTCTTTGTTCTATTCAATGCACTTTCTCAATCTCCCTTCTGAAACACACAACAATGGGCTGCCACAGCCTCCTGCACACCCTGATTAAAGAGCAGATGCAGATGCCTCCTCTGTGGAGCGTTTTGCACCTCTTGCTTGGAGGGAACGCAGAGAATACGTGGCATTGGAAAGTCACAGCAGGTCAGAAAAATAATATAGGTGGTTAGGGAAGAAAACCTTTGAAGCTTGTGAAGCCATTAGCTGAGTGCATAGGCTGTAGTAAAAAGGATAAACAGAGAATCAGAATTACTTAGGTTGGAAAAGATATCAGGTCTTTCTTATCATCAGGTCCAACCATTAATCTCATACCACAGAGTTCATTCCTAAACCAGGTCCCTCAGTACCACATCTGCATATGTTTTAAATCCCTCCAGGGTTGTTTTGGTGCTTGACAACCCTTTCAGTGAAGAAATTTTCCCTAATATCCAATCCAACCTCCGCTGGCACAACTGGAGGTGTTTCCTGTTGTCCTGTTGCTTGTTACTTGGGAGAAGAGCCTGACCCCCACCTGGCTCCACCCTCCTGCCAGGGAACTGTAGAGTGAGAAGGATGAATAAACAGTGGCTGAAGAGACAGGAATACATGTTGTGTCCAGCTATGGAACCAGGTCTGCACTGGGAAACAGCAAGTTGGGCTGGTTTTTTTGGGCAGAAAGTGATTAAGTAACCAGCCTGAATGTGTATTTTAAATGGAAACCACCACAACTCAAACTTCAGCAGAGAGCATTTCCTGAACACAGAGACAGAAACAACATGTTTTATATAATGCATGCCCTGGCTGCAGTGAGTGCTTCCTGCAAGTTGTGTCACGCCCTCTGTGATGAGCAGAGGGTGCTGCCGAGCTCTGCTGGAGCACATTCCCGGTGCTCCCGATCCCTGCCATGGCTCAAGGCAGCACCAGTGGTTCTGTGGGGCTTTTTTCAGGGCAGGACACCACACACAGGTCTTAGACCAGCAGCAGCTGGGGACTGGTGAGACCCTGCAGGCTCTGGGAGCAGCAGTGTGAAGGACACATGAGGACAAGGTGACCTGCCTGCTGAGGCTGAGCCCCGGGATAACTGGGAGAACCCACGGGATCTCAGTGCTGGGGGAGCTCTGTGGATCCACTCCCTGCTCACGTGTGAGGTGAGGCCAAACACTCCAGTTTCAGGCACCTGTATCCTCCCTGCTCAACCTCTCTGTCCAACTCTCACACCACTAGCCCATCCCAGACCCTCTGGATGGCATAACTCCCTCCAGAATTCCCACATTTTACAGAAAGGACAACATCCCCTGACAAGGGTGAGGCCAAGATGTTCATCCCACCTTGTCAACTGTCCAGGAGTTGCAGACATTTGGGGAAAACACACCTGGCACAGGACAAGGACCTGACCCTGCACTGCTGCATCTGCCACTTCCAGACACCAGCACTTCCCAGCATTTCAACTCCCAAAAAACCCAGGAGCAAACCTTGGATTCTAGACTTTTCTCTCCCCGTCTTCCAGAGAGCACAAGGATGGCAGTTTACTCTTCAATTGTTAATTACACTTCCTTGTTAGATTTCAGAGACTGAAAAATGTTTAGGGATTTATTCTTCTGTGTAATTAACCACAATGATGAAACACCCATTTATACTGCACTGCAGTTTTGGTTAAGGTTATTCATAATGGGGAAAGGCTAAATAGGTTGAGTTCATTATCGTTACTGAAAAAAAATTGAGGTGACCCAATCAAATTAATTTGAAATTAAGTGCAGTGAGGCTGATAACTCCACACAAGTCAGGAGTTCAAATAAAAATAGAAGAGACAATCTACAAAGCAAGAAATTATAAGCAGGCAAGGAGTGGAGCTGGAATTAGTGCGACTGGGAGATGGCAAACACGTGATGTGGGCAAACAGGGCCATGGAAAAAATCAGGGAAAATGGATAAAAAGATGGGCAAAGACTGCAGAATGTAAAGGGAAAAGCTGGAGGAGGAAGGGACGAAGATGGATTTGAAATAAATGGGTAGGGACAGAGCTTGTTAAGTTAACCAGATTTATTTCTCTGCCCAGAGATTCTTATGTCCTTACAAGACAGCACTGAAGCAAGGTCTTTAATTTTACTTTTCCCGGGTTTATTGCTTGGGCCTTAATGTTATTTAACAGCAGTGAGTGCCAACCAGTTTCAGTGCACAGCTGGACCTGACTCAAAACTAATAAATCTGGTGGAAGCTCTTTCCTCTTGACAGAGACATCCTGAAGAAGCTGGTGCTTCTCCAGCAGAACATGGAAGTTGTGTGCCCTGGGAGAATGGACACCACCAAGGTACTGATGGACAGAGCAAGGGGACAGCATTCCCCCATCCCTTTTCCTTAAGGAAAGAAGATGGGAAAGCAGAACCAAAGCCAGCTGGACCCCAGAATGCTGAGCACTGCTCAGACTTCTTTATTTTACCAAAGTGGTGCAAGTTCTGAATGAGCCTCAGAGCTGAGTAACAGGAATAACAGGGATTGGGATGTTCAGGATGCACATGGACATCATTTAAGGGGTTTAATCTCATGGGAAATGGTTAAGACAATCCATCTCTAGAAAACTCTTGAGTGCTGCTGCACGAAGATGCTTGAGTTACACTCTGTGATGAGTTTACTCCTGAGCCTTCACCAAGTCCTGTAACATTTGTTTTACTTCTCAGGGCCAAAAGGAACAGGGAGAGGCCAGCAGTGCTGGGCTGGTGTGCACAGGCTGTGCTGGGACTGCCCTGTGCCCTGCCAACACCACCAGTGTGACACCCTGTCTCCAGCACCCCATCAGAACAGCACCTGAGTTTTTAAAGGACTGGCCAAAACACCACAAGTTTCTCACTGCAGCTGCACAAGGGGTTTTCTTTCCAGCTCCCACTTTGGCCAGGCCAAAATCTCACCTTCTGTGCCTTCTGCCCTTTCCCCATGAAATACAAACTGCTTCCCTTTGCCCTGAAGGTCCCATAGCTTAACTTCTCTCCACCCTCACGTCCAACTCTGGGATAAAGCTTCAAGAACGCATTCGACATAAATTATTATTCCCCTTCTAAACGGATTACAAAAATCCTTTTATTACAAAATACTAAAATGTTCCAATTATTGGTGTGGAAAAACGTTTCCTGAAGGTAGAGTTTTTAAAAATGGAGGTTTTAATCACAAGCATAATCCCTTCTGGCTCACATTTCCAGTCTTGTGAAACATGGAGATACAGATTGCACAGAGGCCTGGCTGTGCCACGAACAAAGGAAGATGCTGCCTGTAAATAGCTCAGAGGACATCAGAAGACACTTCTCTCATCAGCAATCTTTTTCAGCTTAATATAGCTCCTCTTTGCATAAAACATTGACATTTTTGTAATGTCTGGACCCAATGGTGCGAATGCTGATTGTCATCTGAAGATACTGGAGTGTACCTTCAAAATATGCAAAAACATTTTAGAGACAGTAGTTTCACTTGCCTCCAAAATGCTGTATCTTAATATTTCATACTTATATATATTTAAATGTTAGTACCACAGGATAAATGCTAACATGCTTTTATGCTAATGCAATCACTGGAAATCCAGATAATGTTGTGTATTGGCATATACTGTTAGTGAATTATGGATACCTAAATGTACAACCCCACATGCCTAGCAATTATTTTTGTTAGTGCATTTAACTTTTATTTGCAATCAGAGCACTTGAGGATTGTTCAAATGAAGTTTACTTTTGCAAACTGCTGAATGGAAAACATTTTGTTAAAGGTTTAAAAACAGTAAGACTGCGATGAGGTTTTAGAGTTGCAATAAGGGCAGTGCTCAGAGAACTCCACCAGATGGAACGATGTTTGATTTGGTCACAGACTCGGCGATTAAAACCCAAATGCCTAAAGTGAAGGACATATAAGAGAAACAAGAGATGAAACCTTGCTTTCCTGCCTGTGAGGTGACCCTCTCCCATGGCAGAGGCTCACAGAGGCAGATGGATGCTGGGAGGACAGATCCTGGCAGCTGAACCCCAGGCCCCTGGGCCCTGAGGCCCAAACCATGCTGTGCTGCATCTGCTTTTCAAGTCTGGTTTAAGCCCAATAAATAGGAGCAGTATGAGGAAGGAGACATCCCGGGCCAGCCCTGATGTGCCTTCTCCTCCTCCTGCCTCTGCTGACCTGGCCTGTTGGCTCAAGATGCTGATCCCCTGGAAAATTCTTTTATCCCAAATGGGCTTTCAGCACAGCCAGACCTCCAAGCCAGGTCCTGGCAGGACTGTGTGCAGGCAAGACCTGGGTCCTGCAGCTCTTCCCTTACCTGCTTCACTACCTGAATGGAGTTAAGGACAATGCAAATCTGGAGAAGACCTGGACATTTTTAAGAGTTGAAAAGTTCTGGATGTGACCCAAGCATGTCTGAGATCCCTCTGTGTCCAGTGGTTTCCTCCTGTGTCAAACACTTGCCTACAGCCAAACTCCCTCTTCCAGCCTGAGCTGTGCCAGGACTTATTGACCTCCCGTGCCAGGCTGTGGAGCTGCTGCCATCATGCCCTGATTTCCCTCTGGGAACATTTGCCTGGCTTGAAACTGCTGGCCTGAGCCAACCTGGCTGAAGAGAGCTGGGAGGTGGCCACAGACCCATTTGGTGAGCAGCAGACCATCACCTCTTGCCCAAGCATCCAACACAGGATCTGACACCAGCCCCAGGCACAGAAGTACAGAGCAGATCATGTCCCTGCAGCCCAGTGAACTGTGACACCTCTGGGAATTTGCTGGAAAGTCCTACCACCTAACTGAGGCTCTGAGGAACAACCATGTGTGAAAGAAATAAATAACAAACTCTCAGAAAAAAACACAAGACATCAGAAAATGCTTAACGTGAAGTACCTGAAATGCCCCTGACAGTTTAACTAGAGCATGGAGTAAGCTGAGAAAATGTATGAACAAATGAATTAAGCAGAGAGCACACAGCAGACAAGTTGGCATGTAGGTGTCTATCGAGAAAGCTTAAGCACAGCAAGGGGAAAAAAAGCAAACCCAAACCCAATCCCAGGCATAATATTCTTCATATCTTGGAACAGAGCTCTCAGATAATGTATCATCCAAATCACTCAAATTTACCATCTGCCAGAATGTCCTTCAAAGACAAAAGGTCTAAAAGTTTCCAAAGCGCAATTTAATTTTGTCATATCAGACAAAGGGTTGTTTTTGTCCAAGGAAAGGCCTCTGCACTTGAGTGAGGACTGCTACACAAAAGCAGACTGGTGGCCACTGCTTCATGTCCTATCATGTCACAATGAATTTTCTGAGTCTTGACCATGATATGTCAGCTGCATCTGGAAAGGAGCTCTTTAAGAGCTCTTGAAACTTGTCATCTCACAAGTTACCTGCAATGTTTCCAGACCCTCTTCATGATCCTCTCAGTACAAATTATATAATTAAGAGCCTACATGTTACTAAAGAACCTGAGGAAACTATACCAGTATTATTTCAAACATTAAGATACACAAGACTATGAAGAGCAGGTCTGTGTTTCTGATGTGAAAGGCCACAATCAATGAGCCAGGCTCTGTCTCAGACTAGGAGCTGGATCCTTTCCTGGTGTAAATCTGGGCTCCTGCTCCTGTCCACGAGGCCCTATTACCTCGCACATGCTGAGGGCCCACTGCATCACATACAGATTGCCAAAGAAATGCAGATTTGAGGACCATGTGTTAGACTAAGTGATAAATAATGTATGATGTTGGAGAAGGCGACCGTATTTTTAGATGTAGAAATATGCAGATAAAACAGTCTTGACTTTCAATCTTCACTCTTCAGTTCTGACCCTGAAGTTTGGGTCCATCCAATGCATTTCTAAAGCCTCTGCACCTCTGAATGTGCAACCTACACCCTGCAAAGCCCCAAAACCCATAAAAGAAAAAGGGCACCAAGCAAACCCATGGAGCCCACATGGTACCACCTGCAGCACTACATGTGATGTCCCAACATGGGGGAGACTGGGCTCTTTCCCAAGGACCTCGAACATCTTGAAGGCCAGTTTCCTCCTGATTCAGACTGCTGACCCTGTTCCCCCTTTGGTATCAGAGGCACCACGTCCATGGGGCTAAAACCCCCCTCCAAAGACCATGGGAGCTGCTGTATTTCTGAAACCAGAACCTTGCTGTCCTAAAGCAGCCCAGGAGAAAGGAATAGGAGAGAGAAAGGTGGTGCTCTTAACTGCACCCTCCTCCAGAGAGGGCTGTCAAGGGGAGAGGAGGGGAGGGAGGCAGAATTATTCCCCCTTGGACTTTGTACAAACAAGGAGGCCAGAAAAATCAAGAAACAGTCATAGATTTGACACCAAATTACTTCTGGCTAAGCCTAATGAGCTGGAAGGGGATGGACTGAGGAGAAGAGCAGGGTAAGGGGTGTTGCAAGGGCCAAGGCAGGGAAGGAGAGAGTTCTGGGGGACAAGACAGTGCGGTGTGTCACAGGCCAAGCTCTCAGTTCTGCTATCTGAAATAAACCAGGAGAGACCAAGAGAGGCCCAGAGCCCCCCTGGTGTCCCGAGGTGGCCGGAGCTCACCTGGACAGGGCAGCTCCCAGGACAAAGGCAGCGTGTTCCTTCAGCGCGGCCTCGCTGCTGTTCAGCCCCGCGATCACCAGCCGGAGCCCTCCCATGGAGAGGAAATCCTTGGCATTGTCCACCTGGGAGAGAGCAGATCCCCGTCAGCATGAAGCTCCAGCTCCTGGAGAACACCTCCCTTCAGAGAGCACAGCATCCCTTTCCTCCTGGTCTAACCAGCACGGAGTTTTAAAAGCAGTTCAAAATTCAGAGGGAATGGCTGTGGGTGAATTCCGTACAATCCTGCCCGGGAGCAGGGATGTCCTGATGGGTGGCTACTGTCACACACACAAGGCATGGCTGGAAACTCAAATACCTTCATTATGGCTTCCAAAAGTGTTCTTGACGTGTATTTTGGTAATTCAGGTCAAATCAAACATCTGATGATGACTAAAAACTCCAGCTCTTTGCTTTCTCACCTGAGCAGGCCTTTATTGGGGACCCAGGGAGCTGCCTGTTTTGCAAATGCAATTAGTTAATTGATGCTGTAATTGTAGCACCAGGAGTCAGGGATGTTTAGGAGCCTGTCAGCAGCAACAGTACACATTGTGCTGCTCAGAGTGAGGAGCATGGGCAGTTCTGGGAGTTTTCCATGAGTACCATCAACGTGTGGACAAGGAAAGAAAAAGCCAGTCCCTGCTTGGAGGGGTCAGCCAAGAGCTTGCCCTCACAGCAGCCTCAGAAACTACTTTTCTAAAGCAAAAACTATTGGACTAACTGCCAGTTGGGAAAAGTTTACACACTGGTGGGGATTCATCAGCCTTTGACTCTAACCAGACCTGGGGCCAACCAGGCACAGTCCCAGTGGGCATCTGCTCCTGGAGAGGAGATCAGAAAAGTCTCTGTGAGCTTGCAAACAAAATTTAGAGAAACTGCACAAAATGCTTCAAGTACAAAATTCAGTCCAAAGTGAAATCGATGCGTTTTGGTATTCAGAGATTTTTTTTTGCAGTTTAAAAGGAGATTTGATGAACACTCAGGACTGCCTGCGCAAAAAAAACAGGTTTAGAAATTCCACATTTCTCCTCCCTGAAAGACATAGAGACAACAGCAATCGTTGGTGGATGGAAACAGAATATAAAAATGAGTTATCAGCAGGGCAAACCAACCCCTCAGTGGGGTGGGACAGGACAAATGCCACAAGGCTTTCAGGACATGTCAGGCTCTGGCATCACGCTCCAACTGGGACATTCTTCTAGTCAACAATGACTTCATCCTCAGTGTTATATTTATCTCAACTGTGTACCTTCACCAAAATCGGCCATAAATCAGGTATTTTAGGTACCCAAGAGAGAGAAGAAGCTTTATGTCCTACGGGTATGTCGTTACCAACCAAAGCAGGGCCTGGGGAGCTCCAGCTCATCTCTCATCCCCAATGGGACAATACCCAGCACTTGCTGTCCCTCTGCAAAGCTGGTCTCTGCAGGTCTGCTGGGGCTGATTCAGGATTTGCAGCAGCTTTTGTATCCTTTCAGATCCTGTTCTTTTAACTGTCCCTATCAACCAGACCTGCCAGAACTCTCACTTTTCTGCAGGCCCATCTTTGTCTACAAAGAAATCTATGCAGCAACCCAATTTCAGCTGCCAGTGGGTCCTTTTATTACTTAGTCTCTGTAAAAACTGTTGTAATGCTGGAATCAGACATTGACTTCTGCACAGGCAGGAGTTTGCATCCAGCACCAGGTGTGGCAAAACCAACCCCCACTGTAACCTCACCAGCACAGAGTCCTTCAGACTGGCCCCAGCACCAGCAAGACACCTCAACTGCAGAATATAAATTGTGCTGCAAAGCTTATTTTGAAGATGTGTTTATCTTTTTTTAACTGGAGTCTGTTGTGAGAGCTCCTTCCCTCAGTCATCGTTGTAAAACCAACAAAATCCCCAAACTTAACAACTTGAAGGTATTAACCTCTCTGGGGAGCTGTGGATGCTGTGAGGCAGCAGCTTGTGCCTCGCTTCAGTCCACTGAAATCGGCACAGAAGGAAAACCAGAGATCAAAAGAGCTCTTGAGTAAAGTACACAGGCAAAGTAGGAGAGGAGAGGGATGGGAGAAGAGCAAATATGACAGCACTTATTCAGGGAGAGACTTTGAATTGGAGGAAAAAGAAAATAGGGAGGGAAGGTGAGAGAGAAAACGTTAGAAAACAAGAGCAAGGGAAAGCAGCATGTCAACCACAGGAGATGGAGAGGAAATTAGCAGTGAGAGATGGTGTAGCATGTCAGAGGAGGGGAGAGAGGAAGATAAGGAGAGTAAATAATTGAGAGAAAGAGCCTGCAACGCCTGAGAACGGGTCTTGGCTCCACACACGGCTGTGCAAGCACCGTGAATGCAGTTTATGACTTACGCTCTGCCCTCTTCACATTTGCATTTGGGTTTTATGCATTACAGATAACCCAGCAAGCCAAACCTTCCTGCTCCAAGATGGGCTCCCGAACACAACAAGCTGAATCCTGACTGAGGAGAAGCAAACCAGAGCCGGCAATCAAAATCTGAGCAAACACAAAGCCCTTGGGCTGGCTCTTCAAAAGCAGGAGGGAGCATCTCTCCCTGGGCTGGCACGGCCACAGCCCCCTCCCTGTGCTCCCCGCGGTGCCCTCGGAGCCACACACTGCTCCACACCCCGGTGCTCCGGGCGTTCATGACCACACCGCGGAGCAGGGAGCATCCTTTGCTTGCACACCCTCCAGGGCACGGCATTTTCCACTCCACAGGGCACCCCGTGCCCCGGAGGCAGCAGCAGGATGGCCGGCAGACACACAGTTATCAGAAGCTGTGGCACGTCACCGTTCAGATGCAGGCTGGGGAGAGCGGGGCCAGCGGAGCCACCAGTGGTCCCACAGGGGGTGTGTGCTGCCCTGGGCCACCCACAGCTGCAAGGATCCCCATCCTCCCACGGCCGGGACTCGCTGCAGAGGATTCCTGACAGTCCAGCCCTTCCAGGGTTATGCGGCACAAGCGTATTTGGCTGCTGTTCAGTAATTACATTAAGCCAGTGCTGCTAAAGTCAGTCCCAAGCAGAGATAATGCTCTGGACGCATTCAACTGACTGGAAGAAGAAAGAGGAGGAAAAGCCATGCTGGCTTAGAGACAAGTCATATTTCTTATCAGCTTCCTGCCTGACGAGAAGGTGCTGCCCAGCCATCTGCCCCGACAGCGCGGGCACAGAGCCGCGCTGTGAGCAGAGCACAAAGGAGCCCTCTGTGCTCCGCCAGCCTCCCTGCCAGTCCCCCTTCTGACCCCTTTGATGCTGGATGTGCTTCCCTTTGATGCTCCAGCCCCTGCTCCTCTCACCATTCCGACATTGTTTGCCCCATCCTGTGCTACAAGCGGGCGGGATTTTACACTGGAATAGTCCAGACCCTTATGCTGGAATCCAAAGCATCCCAGGGTGTTTGGGGGTTGCTTTTTAGCACGCTGGGCCGATGCTCTGGCATCCTTAACCAGGCTGGATTAGCCCTGAGTACAAACATGAAGCTCTTTGGGCACCCATTGTTCACACTTATTCTCTGAGTCAGGTAGATGCTGTCAGTGAAACAAAAGCAGGGAGAACAAACAGCAAGAAAGCTTCTGCATGCCCAGGACAGGGATTTAGTGAGGAAATTCTAGACAAAGAGCCTTGGAAATAACACTTCTATTAGCTGGTGCATGAACTCCCTCTCTCAGCAGCACATTTGTTCAGCTACCTGCTCCCAAAATACCACATTTGGTCTAACAAGTGTCATTCCAGTGAAAGGTCTTGCACTGACACCTCCCAAGAGTTGTCATGAAATGCTAAAGTAACACTGGAAACTCTCCCAGACCATTCCAGACTGTTCCAGTCACCAGGGAGGGAGAAGCTGAGTCCCTTCCCACGAGGCAGAAGAGATGCCCAGACACCCACCCAGGGGTGGCACCAAGGAAGGAGAGCTCTGTGCCCACAGCTGCAGCCAAGGGGAGGTAGAAATGTGGGAGGTGAAAGCAGAGCAAGAGAGATCAGAGGGAGTGGGGGAAAAGTGTGAGCCCAAACCTGAGGAAACAAGACTTCAGGAAATATATTCACCCTCACACAGTGCTAATTAACACAGTGAGGCTCTACATGCCACTGCTTACTCATGCCAAGACAAAACAGAGGGGTTTGGGTGCCTGTTGCCTTTCCTGGTACAAAAACATTCTCTGTGAACTGATGTAAGGGCACCTACCTGCAACCACAGCAGCTCTCCATGGAAGCAGCGAGAAAATAATTATTTTCTTAGCAGCCACCACTCTACTCACACAAAAATGGCAGATAAAACTCCATTTTGTAACATTAAGCAGATAAAAGAAGGAAAAGAGAGGACAAGAAAACCAGCCTGAGAACAGACAACACTTAGGCAACCCTTAGCAAACTGCTGGCTCCTGGCACAAGTGATGATTAATTCAAGCCTGGATATAAAATAAGCCTGCACTAGCCCTCTGCTGTCTGTTATTGTCCCAGGATTATGGTAATTAAGCAATTTGTATTACCTGATACCGATAAGAAAATAAACCCATATTTCTGACACCGTATCCCCTGGATTTTACACGGTAGTTACTAATGCATTCTTGTTACCTGGTGAACATAATATTCGAGATCATAAAGCGCCGCTACTTTCTCATCCAGCGTGGAGGCAGAGCTGTTGAATTTGCTGATTAATTTAACCATAATTTCATAATCTGTTTCCATCTTCATGTTCAGCTTTTCAAACTCCTCCTTCAGCTGCTCTATGGGCCGGAACTTCTTCCTCACCTCTTCTTCTCGGGCCTTGAAAGCAGAAGGAGGAGACCAGATATGAAGACAGAAGATAAACAGAGACAAGACAGACACAGAAAGGAACCCCAGCCCCAAATTCACCAGGGGAACCTGGCTGTCTATGCCCATGGATTTAGTGCTGTGCACCAGAGGTGCAGGGGCAGCTTTGGAAGGTCCTTCTGAGAAGCCCAGGAACAGAGTTATCTGTGAGGTACCCAAGGTACCAGTGAGCTCTAGGGCTTTGTACACCATTTCTACATCTATACAGCATCTGTACACCATTTCTACATCTATACAGCATCTGTACACCATTTCTATGTCTATACACTGTTTGTGTACCATTTCTGTGTCTATACACCATTTGTAGCCCATTTCTACATCCCAAATCTGTCCAGCACAACATGGAGCCCAGAGGCAGCACTGCTGTTCTCTGTTTGCCTGCAAGTGGATGTTCTCAAGACCTGACTGCACAAAGCACTGAGCAACCTCCCTGATCCCACAGCTGAGTTAGAGATGGGGCTGGAAAGCTCCAGAGGTCCCATCCAGCCCTAAGTGCCCAGTGACTCTGTGCCAGGGACATTAGGGACATCCTGGACACAGATAAAGATGCTTTCACCATCCCAAGCACTGAACACGTTCCAGGGTGGCTTTATCTCTCAGGGAAAGGTGTGTCCACACTGTGGGGACTGAAGCTGCCAGAAAGGGAAGCAGCAGGAGTGGTGATAAGCTGGGGGCAGCTGAAGTGCCAGGCCAGGGGGCTTGGCCAGGGGACAGCCTGTCCTGAGCACAGCTCATCTCCCTCACAGTAACAGCACCCCAGGGCTGCTGTGAAGTAAGGGAGCTGACAAAAGGCATGTGGTGAGAAGGAAAAGGATCTGTCAGAAATCTAGGAGAGCCCCAGAGGCACAGGAACATCAGCACTGGTGGCACTGGGACAGGCAGTGACAAAGCCTGACGCTGCAGGGGACAGAGGAAGCAGAGAGGCCAGGCTGGAGCTGGGCTGCCCCAAGAGCAGGAGAAAGCCAGAAAAAGCCCTTTGTTGCAAACACAAATGCCAAGGTACATTTTTATCCAGCAGTGACCCCCAACTGGAGGGTCTGCACATGCCCCACTCCCCTGCAATGCCCCGTTCTCCACACAGGAACAAAAAACAAGGGCTGGAGCCTTCAGGGGAAAAACAAGTGAGCAATGGAAGGGAAAGCCCTGTCAGTCTAATGGCTGCTGGCCTGATCACCAGGGGTACCACACACAGCCCACCACCCCTAACTGCCTTGGCCAGAGCACAGACAGGCACACTCCTGCTGTAACTCAGTGTCCTCTGACACAGCTCCTTCCAGGATGAATTTGCTCCCTGCAAGAGTGACTATAAATGGAATACTTTAGGTCCATTAGATGGAGCTGCTTTTAGCCCAGTTGATGGGACAAAAGCTGTTCTAACAGGGAGGTTTAAAACATGGCTTATTTTCCTGTAATAGAGTATCGCTAATTTTTGCATTTCAATGACTCTCATTTCCAGCAGCAATGAAACAATCTTACAACAAATGAAATCATGCCCTGCTGCCACATGGGGAAAAAGCCTTTCTGTGACTCCAAGACTTTAGAGCCTTGACTCCTACTTGAGTTTTCCTTCACCTGAGCCACTGCCAAGGCAGCAGGAGGAGCGAG
>WEIV01002333.1:0-24331 GCA_013390005.1 Calyptomena viridis
GATGACAAAAAAATAATAAAAGGTAGTTCTCTCTCCACGGCCATATGCCACGAAACATTTAACAGGAGTTGAATATGGTCCTAGTACTGGAAAGAACTTTAAAACCATCTACATGAGGATTAACTGTATTTAAATTAATATGGCAAGAGATTGTAGAATAGATATAGTAAATAAGGGTAAGACCTGGAATAAATCATTCTAATACTACATAGGGGACTTGAAGTCACATTTGGAATGCAGCTGTAGTTCTTGTCCCTTTAGTATAAAATGAATATTTTAAGTGTGAAGATAATAAAAGGGCAATCAGAATCTTACAGAAATTCCAGAATTTTAGATCACAAGGAGTGAGCAACTAGTGTTCTCCAAAAAAAAGATCCTAGAAGATGAAAATCTTTTTGAAATATTCAGGATATTGAAGACAATGTAAGGGAAAGGATACAGCCACTTATATTGAATGAAACATTGTGAGTTGAAGGGCATTTAGGAAAGTCTATAAATCTAGCTACTGATTACATAAAGTGACAAAAAAGTAAGTATCATGACCACCAGCATTACCAGAATTGCTGTATCAAGTGATGGTCAGAAGTGCTGGTGTCATGCAGCAGTGCAGCTGTAGCCAAAGCCCTTTCACATCGTGCTGTACGGGTGACTGGGCAGGTGTTGGTCAGCACCACAGTTACCCAGAGAAAAAATAGACATGTTAGAATTATTGACATCTGCTCCTATTGCAGGCTTGTCCAAGCCTATATTAATGGCATAGATATTCCAAGAACAAGGACTTACGAGTTTTTGAAATTGCATAGAAATGCTTATGTTTGGATAGCACATCTTGTCACAGTACATCCATATAAACTATTTCACAAGGACAGCATCACATGCCAGGCCACTACTCATTCCCTCATTTTACTGCCTTTCTTTTCAAAACAGCCTTAGTTGTTTTATCCAGGCCTGATCAAACTCTTCGAAATCAAGACTTTTACCAGCTTCAGAGAAAAATAGATCAACTCTCAGCTGTTCATGCATATTCTCAATATATGTGGTATCTTCAGAATTGCTACATGGCATAACTGTTTAGAGTGACCAGATCTATAAAACATGATATGATTTTTGTTGCAATACTGTTAAATGCTTTTTTGAAAGTGTACTCTTTTCCTAGCCTGAATAATCTTTTCATACCAGCTGTATAACTACCAAAACCAGCTTAATATTATTAGAATATTATCAACTTTCATTATATTTAATTTGAGAATCTGACAAGAGATAATTTTAAACACATTTTCACTGAAATTAAAACCACAAATTGTAAAATTAATCCTAGAAGTGTCAATTGTAATGTAATATAATTTCACTCTCCTTGAAGTGACTCTTTATTAACTCCTACAGACTGGAATAAAAAAATAATTTAAATACCACACTAGCTACCAACAGCCAGATAAAATGAATTGGAAGAGATGAGTTCACTTGATTTGATAACCACCTGCAAATATACAGGTTATATTCCTGTCATCTGCATTAATTATCCAAACATGACTGGCACTCATTAGCTAACATGGTCTCCAATGTATACAGCAGCAATGCCTTAGGTTAAAGGAAGAAAGTGAAAGGAAAAGAGAAGTGAGAGTTATTACTTTGACACACTGTCAAATTTCTATTTTTTTTTTAACCCCTTGGCAGGAAAGCATTAAGTGCTACAAGACATGGTGTTAGTTCAGACAATGCCACTCTTTCCTTAACAGCCTTTCTGATCTTTTTGGCTGAGCAGAATAATTGAAAAAATACATGTTTTGGGGGGAGCCCCTTGTTACAAAGGCTCTCCTGCATTTATCTATTGCCTCTGCCAGCAACAGATCACTCAAAGTACTCCAAAACCAGGAGAGGCACCAGAGAACCATCAGAGAAGGCAGTTCTCTGTTATCACCACCTGGCAAGTAAGGAAGCATTTGGACTGTTTCTTTAGCTTCTATCATTTGTTCTTCTGTCATTTCCAGTCAAATCCTAAGTAGCTTAGGACATAAACCTGTATCTTACATACTCTAAAATCAAGATGCTAGATGAAATGAAGCATATGCATTTGGATTTTTGGAGGGTGAGCATGTGATTATCAGTATGCTGGAACATGTGCAGAAGCTTTTGAAAACCTGAATCAAGTGACCAGTCAGAGGTACTGGGGAAATACAAAAGTTCTCAGATTATGTATGAATAGAGAGAACAATTCTTACAGGAACAGGATAGCAAAAGCTTTAATAATTTCTAAATCCAAAACAAAATAGAATAAATTTAAAGTCAATGGCCTTATATAAAACCTAGAAATACCTGCTAAGTAAAAACTGTACAGCAGTGGTAAACTGAACTTGCCAAATGGTATTTCTCACTTCAGAGGATAATTATACTCCCTAAATAAGCTATTTAGTTGTGCTGAGATGAAACAAGAAATATTTTGCTACTGCTGATTTTCATTTATATTGAAATTCTGTTACATATCTTGCATAATTACAGTGTTAATTAACAAGTTAGTTACCACTGTCTTCTTTTCTACATCAAGTTTGGATTTCCAAGTGAGACTTACAAATCATACATGTGAGAAACAGAATTATGTTAAGAATTCCTTCTATCATTACTGACAGTTCTGTTAGAAAATAATTTCAATTGGCAGAAGATAAAATCAGGGCTCCCATTAGTGGAATGATTGAGGTCCTCATATACAGAATGCATTTCCTGTGCATTTATGCTCTTTACCACAGCCTGTATTACTGTATTACACCTAAACCAGGAATTAAAACAAGTCTTCCTTACAGTTTAGAGCAATTTGCACTTTCTTTGTATTGACACAGATGAATGCACAAGGTGCAAAGGTCTGGGGATTCAGCATTTAAGTTTACTGGGATTTGTCCACATGTAAACTTATAAAAATGCTGCTTCCTGTAACTGCAGGGAGAAAGCATCACTATTGATTGCAAATAATTTTATACAGATGTTTGCTTAAAGGCAAGTGAGCCTAAGAGACTAGAGCAAAGATAATGATACAGATCAGACTTGCCAAAAACCAATTCACCAGGTTCTGATCAGAGAGTACGTGACAACTGATGACTTTATGCAAGCTGTTCTGAAATGCATCATGATGCCAAATCAAGTACAAGAGGCATGTTTCCAAGAAAATACAGTACATGCCCTGAAAGCCTTTGCAGTTTTAACACAGATGTTATTTTAGTATTTTCAGTCTTCCTTATAATTTACTTACAGTTCCTGCAAAACAGTAAGAAATTTCAGTGTCTTATGAGAGATCCTTAAGTGCAAATGCCATTTCCCCAGATCCCTGTCTGTATGTGTCATCATGTATTTTAAATGCCTACTGATATCAAATTCCAAATACTCATCATCTGGTTCCTTTCTAAAAGGACCAAGTTACCTTTGTATTTGTCTTAAGTCTTTAAAAAAACACCCCAACATCTGCCTTTAAGTTCCTCCCTTCACCTGCTGTTACCTCTCTCATTTTCCCTCTGTCCATAAGCAATAACTTCACAGGAACTCACTTTTGCCTTGTACCATGCCAGACTGGGGGGTTGGCATCCACAGTGAAAGATCACAAAAGCAGCTGCCCTCTTTAGGTACAGTGTCAGCCTGCTGAGAGATACATTTGTCATCATTTCACTTCACCAGCCTCAGACAACGAGACTGGATCTACACTCAAAGACACAAGTTCACTGCTCCACTGCCTTACTTTGCTTTCTACAGAAGTCCCAGTAACACCTCCTTCTTCCCTGACCTCATATTGTTGCTGTCTGATCCTATATACTGTTATCCTTCAATTTCTTTAGGAGACTTCTCTGAATGTCAAACTAGCAAACCCCTAATGGCACAGCTGTTTCCTTTCCCTCCTTAAATCATCCACAAGTTCTTCTGTACATAACTCATGTCACATGTCCTTGCAACAAATTGCACACAACCAAGAAAAGTCATCACCTTGCATATGAAAACCCTTAAATAAATCAAACAGGATTTTCCTCCTTTTTAGGGAGAAAAATATTTTGTCAGCTTAAGGATTACTTCATAAGATAGCCTTTAATCCCCTACAGTAGAGAGAGGTAGCACAACAAATCAGTTCCATATTACAGTTACAAGAATGTCACCTCTTAACAGAAATTCAGTTTTTACCTATAATTCACTAAATAGTACAAGAACTATCTGCCAACTTCAAAATTACTTGCCTTACAAATATGGTCCACAGTGCTGCAGGACTGAAAAACTTCACCCCAAACCACAACAGTGTTGACCCCAATGGTAGAAGTGACACCACAGAAAAGTAGACAGCATCTGAAAGATAAGAGAGGAAAAGAGAAAAATTAAAACCCACTGAAACATGTTCATTTACTGAATATTTTGCACCATTTCCAGAGATAGTCTTGATGTCAGAGTTAACTAGTCAACTAGCTCTTCGTAAGCTGGAAGCAATTTTAGCTACTTTCAGTATCCTTGATAAACTGGTGATTCAATATGCCAGCGTGTGAGTGATGAATTTCAGTCGTTTTAGGATGAATCCTACAGTATATTATACATGTCATAACAATCCCACACTCTCCAGAAGTTAGTAGTCATGGAATACATCACACAGCTTGAGAAGCAAATCTCTCAACAAGATCTACGTTTATCTCCTATGACCTGCAAAGCAACTCCTATCACAAAAAATGGAGCAAGTCCAGCACATCTCAACATAAAGACAGATTGAGACAAATCTATCTACTTTACAGAACAGCCTCAGAGGACTATCAAAGTAAGCTAAAGATATATGTGCTCTCCCACAGCAAGATTTTTACATCTATCTTAACTCAAACTAGTACATTCACAGCTTGGAGGGAAAAAAAAAAGGCCTGAGAATTGCCAGGAACTAATAGGGAAATAGATAATATCCAAGGTCTTACATTCCATGCATTGTACTAAAAAGAATACTAATATAGGTTAGGATCAACTGTAATTTCTGCCAGAAGTAACCAAGGAAACCACTTACAAATGCAGACATGGTGGGGGAGGTAGCAAAGGAAATGGACTCAAATCCAAACTCAGAAAACTTGGAGAGCTATCTGCAGCCAGCCTCCAAAAGATGCAGCTGTTTGGAGAAACAGCTTATACATATTTATTGAACCATTTCTGTGGTCTAAAACTCAAAGTGAAGATGAAGCAGGTTCTCATACAGTACAAGGAACAGGATAACAGACAATTCAGAGCCTGAGGCAGCGGTCCTGTGGTGACAAGTCAAGACTCATGTTTTGCTAAGTCTTCTTTACAAGGTCTGAAAGAATTGACAACACTTAGGCAATTCATAGATTCACAGAACAGTTTGTGTTGGGAGAGACTTAAAGATGAGCTAAGTTCCATCCCCTGCCATGGGCAGCTTTCATCTTCTCAATAGTCTCAGTGAGGAGCTATGTCTACATCATTCTGAAAGCTGAGCCTTTTGAGATTGTAAGTGGAGAAAACATGCACTTCTACATCCACCTAAAGAATGGCCAAACCCAACCCATTCAATCCTGTCTGGTAGCACAGTAACCCGTTGGGCTGCACGGTCTCATACTGGGTGGCAGACTTCAAGCAAGACTGACTCACAGATAGGTGTGGTATCAAGAGCAGCCTCATGAGATGTTTTAAATATGGGATGGAAACTGGTCAAAACCTTTCAGCAGCACAAATTGATAGAATTACTTGGATTCTTTGCAGTGCTGCCCCACAAACCTTTCTTGCAGGTTTGAGTGGCAACAGCTTTTTCAAAAACCTCAAGAACAAATACTGTAAATGGCTTTTTAGAGCTAAATCTGAACACTTTGGAGAACTTTTGTTGATATAAAGCACACACATCACTAAAGCATGATCAAAGTTTTTTTAAAGTCAACACATGCCTCCTTGTAATATTTCATTTACATGTTTTACAGAGCATTAACTGGTACCGGGTCGTTTGCAAAATCTAAATTACTAATTTTCATTTACAGAATTGCATATAGTGTCTATCTCCATCCATGTTCTAATTCCTCTCCTAGGAACTGAAAAAACAGATTATTTTCCATAGGAATTTGACTCTATCTGGATGATCATGCACTATTTTTTGGCTAAAAAAAAACTATTGAGAATTTAGCATCCATCTGCCTCTGAAAAGACTAAGGTTGTCCTGCTTACCAGAAATTTGTGATTACTCAAATATGAAGGCTATTAATGAGTGACTGGGACAGAAACAGTTGACATTGTTTTTCTGGGTGTGAATTACAGTACCTTTGTGGTCAGTTCTTCTGTAGAGTACCATTGCCACTATTTCCTCTACAAAATTTAATTCAGAGTACTTCAAGTTAATTTCCATGTCTATCGATAAAAAATATACAAGTGGCAGAAGAGAGTCTGCCATATTGTTTGAATGTTTTGATTCCTGTTTGGCAATGAGTAGTTAAATTTAGCCCACTGTATGATTGGTTCCACATTGAGTTTTAGTTGGTTTTTCTCTTTTTCCAGGGGGGAGCGCTGTTTTTCTGGTGGTTTTTTTAACTTCAAACCAGTTAGAAATAGATCACAGCACTGCAGCTGTAACAGAACAGAGAGGAGAATGAGGAATGCCTCCATGCAAATTCACAAGCAAAGAGAACGCTTTTCACAACAACTTAAAAACCAGCTGCACAGTTAATTATCCCAAATTTGGGAATTTTTTTCCTCTTAAAAAAAAAAAAGTTAAAAATACTCCGTTTTACAGCCATGTGTGACCATCTCCCAACTTCTATCTGCCTTACAGTTTGGAATAGCATGTAACTGTCTCTGTGCATTTAACTATTTAGATGAAGCAGAAAAGAGTCAAATCACAACAAAGATAGACCAGAAATTTATGTGGATTTATGAGTAATTCAAAAAGCACTGCCTCAAATTGGAAGAGAAAAAAGATACTGATGTAGCAGAAGTCAAATGAAGGAATATGGTTGCAAATATATTTCTGGAGAGTAAGGGGAAAGAGAGATTGCTCATTTTTGGCCTAATGAATAAATCATTTTCGTTTCCTCCCCCCTTATGCACCTGCTGCTTTGAAAAGCCCCTTCTACAACCAACAACTGAACAGCAAATGCTGCACAATGACTCAAATGTTGCTGGAGCCATGCCAGCAAAAATTACCACTCTTCAACCAAGATAAACATCATATTACTTCATTACCCTTTTAAAACATATGCAAATTAAATCCATTATTCTTTTTTCTTACAGAAATGAAGTTCCTTTGGCTGAAATTCAACAGCTCTCTTTGTCATCATTGACCATGAATGGATGAACTTCATGTAGATGATGCCCATTTCCCATCTTTGAATCAAACATTAATACCATTTGACAGTAATAAATAACATTTATCACAATAGGGATCTACTAATGATTTTCCCACTAAGCTGGCTCATCAGAACCTATCAGCTGACAACTGCATAAATGAGATTAGCATAACAGCTGCCTATGACAAATGTATCTAAATCATTTTAATGCCAGCTAGCTCTTTGATCTCCCTATCACGTTGTTGCCAAAACTAAATCCATTTCTTCAAGATACATGTTGTTTATTACAGATACATGTGTATATTCCACACTATTATGTACTCTAGAGAGTTCAGTAATTAAAAGAATTAAAAATACTGATTGGGTACTGCCACTATAATGTTAACTTGCAACACTGCACTTCATAGTAGCATTCCACTGCCTACTTAATTCCCCCACTCCCACCCAGAATTGTAGGATTTAGTGTTTAATAGCTGTTTGTTTCTCCAGGACATAATACATGTTTTAACGTAAATAAGTGTATTAGCTTCTCTCAGTATTGCTTACAGAAGCATCATTTTCATACAATTTAAACTAATTCCCAATAATATGGGACTTGGTTCCACACACACATCAAAGCGACAATTCATTGTGTTTGTATAAATGCAGAAGTGACAGGGAAAGAAAAATCTGCTGGTAGAGGAATGTGTTCATGTTTTATTACTACAAGCAAGGCCTTTGAGACTGTCATGCAAACACACGAAAAGAGATTTCAGCCTAAACCCAAAGCCAACAGCTCCCATTGCACCTCTAAAATATTTTTAAGAACACTCTAATATCCAAATAGTTATTTAGTTGACAATCAATGCACTCCTCTACCTAAATTCAGATTGTCAGTTCTTCAGGTCCTTAAGGATATAGAGGGCTTCCTTGATGCCTCAAATACAAGCAAAAAGGTACTTTCAGGGATTCAGAAAATCCCAGTTAGATTTACAATTACATCTTTTCCTGTTTCTAAGATATTTTATTGCACTACAAATTATAACTTGGAAAAATATTTACTTTCTTAAATATGGTAAAGGTATTAAAAAACACATCTATTTAGGTATATTGGCACCTAGACATTTTCAAAGGGTGTCCCTCCTCTCTGGTTTTGAACAACTTTGGAGCCACCAATCTGCATAAGAATTACCACTGATTTACTTATACTTTGATGAAGCTTTAGATGACTTGAAATATGAAGTAGCATCAGCCATGCCTTGACTACAAACCCAACTGCGTGCACATCTTGCCTAAACTGTGTAGCTACACATGAATGTATTTCGTAGCTTTGTAGAGATTTGAATTTTCCCCAGTGTTTTCAAGTGAGTTCTGAACAGAAATAGTCATAATCATTTATACTTGAACCATCTTAAGGGCTATTCTAGGCAAACTAGGTGTGTGTGCTGCATTTAAAATTAAAAAACATATCTATTTACCCAACCAGCTAAGTAAATTCTGTAACACAAATCTTTTGACTTCCACTGAGAACCGATAGAATGGCTCCAGAGCTCAGTTCTCCTAATAGTGGCACCAGTTCATAGTGAAAAGGTTTCTAAACACATGTTTCTAAAATGAGAAGTTCAAAGGGTTTTGCATAACCACAAAAAATGTGCATGTATGAGAACTACTGAGATTTCAGGCTGACAAAGTTAAAGTACTCTGGGTATAATGCTTTGTAGCAAACATCTTGTTTTCAATGCAGTAACATTCACAAGCACTTTGTTCTTTCTTGCATTTCAATTAAAATTCATGGGATGTTTTCTCCACATATTTTTCAAGTCTGCCTGCATTTTTCATATCTTAGAAAAATTTCTGGCCATTGTTTTTCACGTAAAATGGACAGAATCTATGGTCTTTTGTCCAAGGCTTTTGTTTTGTTAAACAGGCCATTTTTCATGGATGCAACTGAGGCACACACTCTCAGTTTTGACAGCATTTCTTATCATTCCCCACAGTTAGCATTGTCACCTTTCGTTATTTAATTCTGAAGTACAAGGAAGGCTGATTTATACCCATGATGTATAATTACAAGCAGATGGGGGGCTTGGAAAGTAGAAACACTGAATTATGGCTGTACTAAGTCCCTTGAAGCTTCCTGTGAGAAGTCCTCTCTATGCCACCAGCTAAAAACAAAAGCCAAACAATTTAAACTAAATGAATCCATGCTGTTGTAAGCACTGAGTTAATGAAAGTGAATACAAAACTAATAAAGTACATTGGTTGTGGTTGCAAGGTAATTTAAAATGTTTTCAAGTATAAATGATGAAATGTGTTTGTATTAATCAAAATCATCTCTGAATGTGCCCATGGTCAAAAGGCTTTTTTTTTTTAACCTCCACTTCACTTGAAATCATTTTGACACAAGTCCACTCTGCATTTTGAAGAGAGAAGTGCTTTCTGCAGTTCTTTCATATGATAATATACAGTATATTTTCAGCTGCCTTTTTAAAGTTTAAACAAATGGAAGGCTTATTAAGAAGATATCATAATTACATGCAGCTATTTTACTAGCTCTTATCTGAAGCAAAAGCAAGCAATTAGTTGAGAACATAAATTCATTCAAGACACTTACTGAACATGAGGGAATAGACCAGCAGGAGAAAATAGGCCTATTTTACTGTTTCATCTTCCCTGCAGAAATACAGCAAAAACTTATTCTAGTAGGTTTAACACCACCTCTAAAATGGCTCTTGAATTAGGAAAATGAACAAGTATTTCAGAAGTTTTTGAGACTTTTCAGGAAATAGATGAACACACCAAAAAAAAAAAATCACTATAGTAGCCTTAGATTAAGGACATCTACTTTGACAAAGGTAAGGAGTCTTTTAATAGATATGGAAAACATGACTGTTGCAAGTGGCCACTGATTCAGTTGTTACCAGTAGAAACATAAGCCCTCTATTGTCTTGAGAAACCATATTATGTTCAAATTATGGCTCACTAAAAAGTGACCACTAATAAATAAAACAGATTTTCACTTAAAGCTGAATGCAGACACCAAATGGAAACTATTAGGAGCAGTATTGGTGTTTGTTCTATTTGATTTTCTTCTCTTCTTTAAGCATTCTATTCTCTAGAGTGCTGATCACCACATCTCCCAGCCCCAAGCATTCAAAACCTTTCACATATGTTTAACATTACATACATGAAGAGTTGTATAGAAGACTATAGAAACATTTATGAGCTTTAAAACTAAGAACCTGCTTAAAAGTGGCAGCATGGGAGGGGGGACTTCAGCCTTTGAGCTGCCACTTGAGTTATCACAATGATGGTGGTGGCCTGCACCAAAACATGATTCCCAACCACAGCAATTATTCCCAGCATGTCAGCAACATATATAGCAAAAACATTAACTCCTCTGCTTTTGTTCTGTGTAATGAGGAAAAAAGTAGAAGAGTTTTGAAACAAGATGTTTTTTCCACTTTTACTGGGAACATATGCATAGAAATTTCTCACATATTTAAGACAACACCCACATGCAAATCCTCTTTCTCTAAAAAGAGTGACAGAATATTTGTGCTGGAATTTGTTAATGTTTTCTAAACTAGTAGAAAACCAACTGTTTTTCTAGCACAAGCATTTGTTAGGCACACAGGCAGAGTAATATTTCATCTTTCTGCAGTTGTCTTCACTTGCAAATCTTAGTAATATTAATTCACTTGGATAAACAGTCTAATGATATTTTTTCCTCTTGTCATCAATTGGGCTCTGAATGTTTCTTTTAATGAATGCAATATAATTCATGCATAGTCACTACTGAACCCAGCAAATTCATAATTAGTGCCAATTTTGCACCTGCTGTTACGGGTAGATGTTATTCACTCTAATTTGATACCTTGATTATTCACTGGAAACTGCAGGAGACTTCGATTATCTTACATATTTCCTGAAAAGAACATCGCAGTCACAACTGGGTAAACACCAAAAAAACATTTTCAAGAACTTTCTAGTAATCAAGGCCCCAAACCAGCAACACACCCATATTGGGTATATATGTACACACACATTACACTGGCAAACATCACCCCCAAGATAATGGTAGTATTTCATATGCTTAAAAATAAACATGATAGTAAATTTAACCATATTTTTAAGTTAAGCTACTAGCTAAAGCTGGTAGTGTTATGTACATCTTCATGCAAGAGTTCCTCCTGCTGGATTCTATGTGCACCTGACTCCCATATCAATCCTACTGCATAGACATAGTGGAATTTTGAAGAAAGAAGTGTCACGTGGTAGCAGGAAAACTTCTTTTTGGTTCAAAGAAGGAACATATTGCATATACAAGAAGCAAGCACAGACATGCTGGATGCATATGGATTCATGACTGTCCTCATCTTCTTGTCCTCTATACCCTACCATGCTCACAAGTATTATATAAATATGACCATTTAAATATGTTTTTGTTCTCTAAACCTGTCTCCCAATAGACTTACCATATTTTTTTTCTAGAAGCCTAAGCAGTAGCAGCAGTTTTAAAAAGAAAAGGGAAAAGATAAATCTTACCTGTACGGACACAAACATTAAAATACCAAAAATTGACACAAATCCTCTGCTACCCCTTCAAGTCTCTCACAAACCCAGAAAGTCAGAGGTACAGTGAAACTTGGACACTGGTACTACAAAATAAATCAGTTTAATTGGAGCAGTGGTCTTGGGCCTGCTTATCTTCGAGGAAGAGCTGAAAAGGCACCAGAGAATGGGCTGTCACAAGGAGATTTCCAAACTCAATCCTGGATCAGCCAGGAAACTGTGATACAGTGTAACACATGACATTCAAAATATTTTCAATTAGGCCTTACCATCCAGCATTTAAAAAACAAAACACACACAGGCCACTACTAACCAATTACTCCATCTACCATCAATAATCAGGGTAAAGAGATCCCTGTGATTTTTTAGGTGTTTTTAACATCAGTGAAATTTGTGTTTCCTGCCTTATCAAAGCTTTATATTTTCCTCTAGAAGGGAACAACATTGCTTCATATTACTAAAAACCATCATCCTTCCCTCCTAATGGCTCTCTAGATGAATGACATTACAGTTATCATAAACTGAGTTCACTATCAGAGTATTCATGGAAAATGCTATTATTCTGGAGTTACAGGGATGGGACAATAAATAGATTAGACAATAAATAACTGCATATAAAAGAATTTCTTCAAATACTAAGGAAATTATCTAATTAGATTCAGAACTATCAGCATACATAAGCACTTCATGATGTTTTCTATAAGTTCTCAATTCTGGGATGTCCAAATTAGGAAGAGTATATAATCCTTGAAAAGATCCTGGTGTCATGGTCAACAAGAGGCATTGCTCAGGACCACTGCCTCCCAGTTCACTAGTGTGATTTTAAACTGGGCCACAAAATTCACCTTGCACCTTTTTATCACAAGGCAATCCTTTCTGTGACTATATAGTCAAAGACAAGCTGAATTTGCCCTATACAGCTGCCTATATCTCACAGGCAGCTAATGGAGCCCTCACATGCCACCAAGATGCACACTGAGTACATTAGAGCTACAGAGGACTTGATGTCCAGTGTATTAGCAGAAGAGGACACATGCCTTGAGAACTCCTGGCAGGCAGGCTGAGGTTGGGTTGGGCATCAGGACCCCATCAGCTGCTCATGACAACCTCCTTCAGCCCCTGTACAAACCTCGCCCTCCTGCTGACTGTGAAGCAAAGCCATAGCATAAGATTTTACACTATAATATATACTCAATAGCTAAAGATAAGTCGAGAATCCCAGATTAGAAATCTCACAACTATATTAAAATCTGTGATGATAGTTGCTTCTACAAGAAAGGGGTTTATTCAAGAAGACAATTCACAGGTACTACAGTCATGTTTTCTGGCCAGTCATAATACCCATTATACTAAATGTGCTGAGATTTTGTTCTGTCTGGAACAGTATTTGGGACCTTAAGATAACCAAGTTGAAGCTCAATAAAACAAGGAACCGTACATATTAATATCCATCTAAAGTAGTCTTGATAGCAGGTTGTGCTTGGATGCTGGCTCAGCATCGGGAATTCAAGTATCACATAGAAAGTTGATTTGCACTCTTGTCTATTTTGTTTCAATGGGCAACTATAATGAACACACACTCACTGAAGCTGAAAGAAAACACTGGAAATCAGCAAACTTGCTCTTCAAGCTTTTACGTGTTTTCTGCTGACTCAAGGATTGATGATATGGTTTAGAACACCAAAAAAAGTCACAAATGTCACATCTTAAATTCTGTCAAGATGCTAGAATTGCAGCTTAAATTATTTCTGATCTGGGCTGTAAAAGAACAGAAAGAATTAAGAAATTCCTCAGGACTTCAAGAAATTATCATCCCTGTTGCTGCAATATAGACATGGATATGTCCTCAAGAGAAATGTTTCCATCCATTTTCAATTATGTAAGCATGTTTAAACCCATGGGAGAAAGACAAGTTGCTTCTCCCACTTACTCTGTTGCTCAAAGTTGCTGCTTTGTCTTTAGAGCTCTGCTGATGCTGCTTTCAGCAAGCCAGTGTTCCATTGTTATGGCCATCTTTGCATGTGCCTCTAGGGACTGAAAGGATGGTACAGATGGTAAACAAACATGCTTTGTGGTCTTTGAGCTTAGACTAAGAAATTGAGATTTGCTTTTCATTTCTGGAATGCAACTACATACAGAAGTTACTCAAAATTATCATCAAGTTGCTTCTCAGTCCTTTGCAACTCCTACGATTATACCACCTACCAGAGATATTTCCCCTCAGTCTCAAAGCTGACTGACAAGTACCAAAAATTCTTTTTGTACCAGGCAATTTCACTCTGCTTCCATAGTACTGATACAAGTCACAGCTCTAATGAATTTAAATTTTAAAACTTGAAGCTCTATATCATATACATAAGATATTATTCACCTAAAGGGCATGGCATACAAGTCCTGAATTTGGATATACCAGTTCAGTTTACAGCTTAAACAAAGACAAAATAGCCACACACTTCCTTCATGGCATCCTGTTCCCAGTTCTATCAGAATGCTAGATCACATTCAGAGGCAATGAAAAACAACTAGTTTGAACTCTACAATTAACTATATACCTATCTGACCAGAGATGTAAACAGTAATGTGTAATTAGAAGCAGAGGTTTTGATCAAGTATAACATTTTGCGGACAGATAGAGCAATGAAACAAAGAAACTAATTAATGTAAAAGTATCATTACCATGATAACTGATTTTACATAATCACTATAACATATTACATGCTTGATACTTGCTATATGGTGTATTAAGGAGCACTGAAAACAGGCAGCTTCCTGCAAAGGTTGATGCTCCTTACCAGCGGAGTGCTGATATAGAATTCAACTTTTCAACTTGGTCTTTGGAAATCTGTTTCTTTGAAACAGATCCACAGAAGTAACATGGAACAAGGCAGTGACCCTACACCTCTGTACTTTGGATAAATGCTATCAGTGTCTTCCTCACATCCCAGTCCACAAAACTAAGGGGTATTTGCTGAAAAAGACAAAAGTATTATTCCAGATGCAAAGTACATATCCCTATACTGTGAACTAGCTTGATCCCCTTGACCTTTGCACACTCTTTAGGGAGTTCAGATGACCAGGAACCTACATGCCACAGTTAAAAATTCAACTTTCCTCTATACAGAACTATAAGGCTGAAGTTCTAGTTCTACATAACATCTTTGGTTGGTGACACTGAAAACCAAAGGAAGCTGAGGAGAGCAGAGATCTGCAGTTGGGTTTTTTTATCATTAGCACCTCATGAAAAGTCAGTGAACAAAAAGTAGCTTAGATGAAAATGTTATGAAGACTGCATTAGTAGGATACAATCTTAAATAAAAATGCCTTTGGGCATACGAAGAGTTTTATTCAAGTATTACCTTACACATGCATACACTGAAGAGATAACTTCCACGGCACAGGCTGCTGCTGGCTTCCTCACACCCCAACTAGCCTTGACGACAACAATGGTCGCCACACTGGAGAGGGGGAGCACCACCCAGTCACTGTCTCTTCCCCAGCAAAGACCGGGCAAGGCGGTGCTTCAGGACAGACCAGAGTCTTGACTGACCTGTCCAGGGCAGAAGGGCTTGACCTCTCACAGCATCGATGGGCAAAGAATCAAGGGAGACCTTCCTGGGTTGCAACAGTCCAGACTTTATTCCAGGCTCTGAGGCAATCGTCCCTCAGAGCCCTTGTTAACACCAGGGGAGACAACCCAGAAAGGCAACAAGCCCTTCTGTGCAGCAACTTATAAACAAGGGAGGGTCTAGGGGTGGAGACGAGGAAGATCCAATAGGAGAAGGGAGAGGAGGGATTAACACATCAAGGGAACCAATGGGATTGAGGGAAGGAGTGGCTTAGGGAACAGGGGCCAATGAACTACCGAGTAACATGGAGGGTTCTAGAAGGGTAGGAGTGGTCAGGGTACATATAAGGGATGAACTTGGAAAGGACTGGAAAAAGGGGAGGAGTTGAGGGAGGAGTTCAGGGGGTTACATCATGAGGGGTGTGTACAGAGTAAACTGACTATAGGGTGAGGGGTAACAGAGTATACCATGGTAAATGAACATATCACTAAGAAATTAAAAAAACACACCACCACAGATAACCAAAAATAGACATTTTCTTTTGTAACACACCAACAACATGAAATAGGAACATTTGAAAAGCACAATTAAGTCTTCCAAAAAGCACCCCCTGGAGCCCTATAAAAACCCCACAGACACGGATTTGTCATTCAGGGAACAGTTTACTCAGTCTCTGGTTCTTTTATTCAAAGACAATTTTTGCATAATAAAGTAATTTCTTGCTCACCATTACTTCCTAAGCAAGTCTGATCAGATATTCATTTGTACCAAGTAGGTTTCTGAACATGTACCCTTCGAATATTCTTTAACAGTTACATAAAGTAGCACAAGAAGTGGCCTTAAGTGAATTTCTGTATAATATACAGATGCATGAGGGACACAACTTGTCACTGATGTCCATCAGGACTGAGTCATGCACTGCTACCCCTCTGGATATGACTCTCCAACCACTTTCTTACCCATTTCACAGTACACTCATCAAATCCATCTCTCTCCAAGTTAGAGAGAAGGATGCTGTGAGGGACAGCGTCAAAGGCTTTACAGAAGTCTGGTTAAATTACATCTGTAGCCCTTCCCTTGCCCACTGATGTCACTCCATCATAGAAGGCCACTATGTTGGTTATTCCCACAGAAGAATTCGCAGAAGTTATTTTTGGTCCAGCTTGCCTTTAATGCTAATGTCATGTATTAAAGAAGGACAAATCTAACTTGCAAAAGGTTATGTTAATAACAAAAAATCATTTAATGATTGATCATTACACATACCATACTGCAGCATGGGATCATAAGCATTACCAGCATGACAGAACCTGTAACAGCAATGAGGGCACTGCTTGGGAATATAATGTGTAGAGGGAGTAACTAATGAAAAAGGTGGGGGAAGATATCACAGAAAAAAGGCCACAATTAGGGATACCTTTTGGAATGAAACAATAGACATTCAGGAAATAGCATGTTTAAGTACACTTAAACATGTCTGAAACTTTATGCTGCTCAAATCAGTTTTTAATGAGACAACAGATTAAAAAGGAACAGAAATCATTTTGAAGGAACAATCAGAGGAGTACTTAATTGAGAACATTGGAGGGGGTTTAGGGAAGAGCATTTAACAGAACTCAGCCTCAATGGTTGAAAATAGCTTTCACATTTAATATCACTGTTCAGTAGCTATAATTTCAGTTGTATCTTTCACACAAAGCTCAGGCAAACAAGAAGCACTATGGATCTAATAGCTAAAATATATACATTTAACTAGAAATACAAGTACAATATTTACGTAAACTCGTTTAATGTCCTAAGTGACAAAATTACTTGTAGCAATTATAGAAGAGATACTGCAGTTTCAACTTCCAGTGAAATAATGTGCCTATGTATCAATTTAGCTTTGAATGTTGTCCCACTTATTTCTTCCATGAAAAATATAGTTTAGATATTGTATGTGCACATATATTTTGACAGATATTTCATTTGAAATGTGCCTTGCCTTCATTAGAATACAGTAGAGACATGAAGTGTATAATCTACAACTCTTATAAGGCAAAGGGCATCTCAAAAAGAGATATTTCAATAGCAAATTGAGCTGGAAGAAAATGTGTCATTCAATTCACCAAACTGAAGAGATTTTAACCTACTTATCTCAATGCTCCATAAGAAAGATTTAAGAACAGATACAACAATAAAACTACCAGTATTTGAGAATCTAATTTACACTAAGCATTCAAAGCCAGTTCTCATGGTATTATTTATCAGTAAATTTTAAAAGACTTGAGCTCTTTGAACTTGTGTCCCCACAGTAAACCATGACATCTTAAAAAAAACGTATCCCCAGACCTCAAGATCTTGGAGAGATCTTGAGGTAGAAGAGTTGGTAGAAGAGTACAATGAAATACCAGTAAAGCCAGAAGCAATTTCCAGTGGTGATATCCAGCATTTTTCATGGTAACACTTCCAAACTCCAAGAAGTGTACTGAAAACTTATTTACTACAGACTATCTGTGTCATACTTGAATTAGAAACCAATTCCATTCCTGATACAGTAAGTACAATGAAATGTAACCCCTAATAAACTTGGCAAATGCAGTCAAAGCCTCTAAAAAGTAAAGTTTGTGGCCATGATACCATCTCAGAGCCATAACTGCAGGATGAGCATCTATCTCTGTAGGTTTAACCACCACCCTGTCCCTATGTTCTGCTTTCAAAATCTTTTAAAATGACCCTAAACTCTGGGGATGGAGCATCACTGACTGCAAACACCACAGTGCTTGGCTCAGGCTGACCAGCAGATACAGGCCTACACTGGGAAGCAATAGATTTCCTTGCTTGGCTCTCTGTACAATTCTGAAAGAGGAAATACCACCAACACCATGCAAAAAGAATTTAAGAGTAAAGAAATCAATGAAGATTTATATATATACAAGTTTCTCAGTTGAAGACACATTACATTCTTGCCTTATTGTTGGTAAGTAAAAATTGTAGAAGGTATGGAAACAAAATTGTACAATGTGTGACCTGAAATGGGAAGAGGTTCTTGGAAGCTAGTTGAACAAAGCACATTAAGCAGAGATTAAAAGATAAGAGATTTAAAGATGAGAGAACCCAGGACAAAAATACAGAGCATCATAACTGTAATACTAACTCTGCCCATACCATGTTGTCTTTGTAAAGTCATTTAACCCCTCCTTGGAGAAGCATCTCTCCTCTCTGTAAGTTTTCTTCCCAGCTCCCAACACAAGTCTTAAACTTGGCCTGAATTTGTGTGAAGTACACACAATCCATCCAGCATGTCACAATACTACCCCAGAATCTACAGAAATGTTATTTTGTGCACCTTTTGACTGTTGGAAGAAAGCAAGAAAAAACACACATTCCCAGAAGGCTAAGATTTTAAATGCGTGTTTAACATCACTAGATGCACATTATGAAAAACATCCCACAAGGATCAGCTCTATTGAAATTCTAGTCACAGCTCACATTAAGACAGCTTATTTCCTTTTTAATAAAGAAATTACTTGAACTCAGGAAGTGTGAAACTTTTTTTTATTATTACAATATTTAGTAATATTGAAATATACTAAAAATAAAAAATTATAAAATTAAAATATTTAGTATATTTTAATAAAATATACTATTTTTATTATTACTACAAGCATTGGCCTTGACAAAGACTAAATTGATGTGTTTGTTAGTTGTCTCCCCTCTTTCCATTTGGAACAGAGAGAGCTAAGAGAAAGGTAAAAGCAGAGTTATTAGAAAAGTCTGCATTTGCATCACTCCAGAAATTGTTTTCGTCTCTATTCCCCAAGCTATGCCTTTTATAACATAATATTAATTCTATGCCCATATGATAATGTGGAATGACATTTTCTTCCGATAGACCAGACTCAAAGACATGTATAGTCTGTGGTTTGCTTATGAAAACCACTTAGCTTGCCAATGCTGCCAGGTTGTTGAAAATAGCTAGAGATTTAACAACAACAAGCATTCATTCTCTTCACAGAGGAAGAAAGAACTTATCAAATACCATGAATACTGAAGTAGATTTAGTTCCTTCTACATTTGAACAATAATTGTGATACCACCTCCATAGAGATTTGTGAGGGTCTTTCAAGACCTGGGGAAAGCCCCAAACATTTGTTTTTGCAAAGTGCAGCAGATAAACTCTCCCCTCCCTGTTGCTGAAGAGGTTAGTGCAGTGCACCAGCTTCATTCATCCAAGAATGAAAAGATGAAGACAAAACTCCTGTGTAATGCACAAGACTGGAAACATAAGTATGCAATGTCCACCCCTTCATGAACAACAGATTTCAACACAATTTATAACATATTGGAAGAAATATGAAGCACTGAATTACCTTTTGTAAGCTATATTTTTTTATGGAAATATAGATTCATATTTTATTACCTGAGAGAAAACTATAGCTCAAAAGGGTGACAGAAAAGAGTAAGTTCAGGAATAAAGGAAACACCTACCAAAGGTGCTACTGGTTCGTCAACACAGAATAAGTTAGTAAATTAACTTCAATAAAAACAAACTCTACAACTTCAGCTCACTACAAACTAAATATAGCACACCAAGGGATTAAGATGGAAAATCCTACTGACTTTGATAAGAACATTCTACTTTCCATACTGTTCCCTGAAGAGAAAAATGCAGTAACACTTTATAACATAACATAGCATTTAACAATAATGCCAACTAATGGAGAAAAATATAAAAACACTAAAGCACACAAGTTAAAGCATTTCTTTTCTCTCAACAGCTTTTATAAATTTTCCCACGTAGGCTTTATCAGAGAGGTGCAACATACTACCATTAAAAGAGGAGTATAAAACAAAAAAAGGAACATTTAAAGGACATGTTAGCATTTTTCTGCATTCAGTTGCAGGTGGGTTGTGCTTGCTTTTTTAAGATTCAACAATGGAGTAACAAAGACAAACTTTAAATACATCATCTTTGTTCAAAAATACTCACAGCTACTACTGTAGTAACAAAATGTAAATATGATGGCTGGCAGCAGGAGATTTGGTTTCCCACACTTCATTGAAATATACGTTTAGTTCCACAGGCAGAGTTCACATGAGTAACTCACCTCTTAAAATTAGGACAATAAAATAACGTAATTATACAGTAAGTCTTATTAGCAGGACAGCATGCAACTTTATTTGGGGAAAAAAAGCTTTTACAAAGTGTATTTAAAGTTCCTTGTGAAATATAGCCTTATTACGAAAACCTTCTTGTTTTCAAGCTCTGTGCCCACTCCAATGTTCAGAATTATAGCCCACAATTCCATTCTGTTTGCAGTACAGCCGCTGGCACATTGAATTTTTTTTGTAATTATTGTGTTCTGGGGAACAGAGTAGTCAGATTTATTACTAAGGTGGACTTCAAAAGCAATATTATTACAGGTCTAACAGGTGAATAAACCAATACATTTCTTCAATCCATAAAGCAACTAACTGTTCCTGGAGAAAATAGGTCTGAAAAGCTGAAGCCGGAGTTTAGAGCTTCATTCAAAAAGCAAGTTGTCCATGTTTTCTTGCACAGAAAGAAAAAAATTACTACTTCTAAATGTCTGCTCTAATTCTAGAACAACAGTAATCTGAATTGGGTAAGATTATGTTCTTGAACCAACAAAATTTTTGTTGTCTTATACCCAACTTTTTAAACACGAAATTTTCCTTTTTTTATTTTCCCCCAGTGACAGAGGGGTACAGCATTAAATGGCAGGTCAAAAGGGTTCAATTGGTCAAAATTACAAGTGACAGCAAATATTATTAGGTCTACTAATTGAATATATTGAATAAAGATGGGGAAGGATAGTTAACTGGTGAGTAAAATTTATTTGGTTTTATCACATCCATGTTTGATTTACTGGAAATAAGCAAAGGTATCATCAGGAAAAAAAAACAGCATCAAATCAGTGTTTCATGTTATGACATCTCAACACTTCTTACATCAAACTCTGAGAGCCTCAGAAGAGGCAGATATAATCCCACATATTAGTAAAACAGAGCTACTTCTGGATTGAAATACAGCAGCAACTCAGCAGCACACATCAGTTTTTATGACAGGATATTAAAGATTACTGTTATTCATTTCAAATTGCTGTAGATAATTACATAACTTAATTGCAGAGCTGGAAATACTCCAAACACCAAAGGTTTCCATGTTACAAAAAATTATGTGTCCTCTAATGAAGCTAAGTATTATGTACACGGTTTTTCATACTGTACCTTCCAGCCCTAGTATGAGGCACAAACTTATCACCAATTTGAAGACCAGACCAAGGCACCTTATGACAATACAATTACCACCTGTAAGATGAATATATTGAAAGGTATTCCACCTAAACAGATAGAACATCTAAATGCTTGTGTGGGTAGTAGTGTTGCAGTCCAGAGTACATTGCTGGGTTACAAGGCATTCCTCTAAGATACATAAGTAAATATAGCTTTTAGTTGACTACAAAAAAGGCTATCAAAATCACGGAATTATAAGGCAACTTCTCTTGTTTGCTTGTATTTTGTTTTGGTTTTTTTACAGTGAATTAATCCCACAGATTTCCAAATCACTCAGCATATTCAGAGATCATCACTAAAATACAGTACTTAACAGTGCCAAAAGGATAGATTATTTTAAGTCTGCAAAACATTAATCCAAGAATAAGATAATATCTCAGATTTTCTCTCACAGTCCTACTTGCATGATGCCAACAAAGCTACTCAGACCAGTTGGAAGCAGCCAACTTATAATAGCCTTTACACAACCCTGTCATGAAGAAAAACCATTTATGTCTATTCACTCTTTTGAAAAAAAAATTTAAAAACTACTATAAGTACCACAAGCTATGATTGTCCCTATGCTTCCTCCCAATTCCTATCAGCTCTGAACAATGTCATCCAGATAGTACCACTCTGGTAAGTGACACTAATACAGCCTCCCTGGTCGTGCTTTTGTCATATATAAGAGCAGTAAACCATCACTGAAACCAAAAGATGATAGTGAAATACTTCTGAATGTCATATAGATTCTGGAATTTAAACCAGCTTTTTCATGAATAAGAAAATTAAACTTGGTACTTATGAATAGCCAAGTAGCAACAAGATGTCTTAAGTCTAAGCAAAATGTTTAACTCCCAAAAAAGAAAAAGCACAACATACCCCAACCAAAAAAACACACCCAAACAGTAAAGCAAGCAAGCGATAAGTTGCAAAAGCAAGCCTCTAAATTAGGAAACAACTGAGTTAATTAATATCCTGCCTCATTCAGTGCAGAGAACAGGAGTCGTCTTAAACCAATCTTCAATATTTTGGTTCATTGACACTAAACCCAAGTGACTCCTACTTTCTTTATTGCACACTTTTTAAACAGTATCCTGACAGCAGTTAACTTTTCCATTTACATTTTACTTAGCATTCATCAGTATTCTGCAAGTGTGGGTTAGTACAGAATTCTCAGAATTTTCCCATGAGGGAAGGGTTTAGAATTTAACATGAAACTATTCTTTGATTTCTCACCACATTCATTATAACTTTCCAGGTAACAGTTCAAAGACAAAACCCTTTCTAACTACCCAGCCTTGACTCAAAGGTGTCTGTAAGTGAGGCCAAAGTCCCAGTGAAACAAGTGTGAGATTGTGTAGAGTAGTCCATGATGGATCCAGCAGGGATGTTAAAAAGGTTGGGAATTCTGACTGCAGCCAGAGAGAGAAACAGAGTGGAAGAAACTCCACAGTGGGGCTTGATATCATCAATGAAGTAACACATTTTCCTGAAGTGTAAAAGACTATGAGTTTCAAGTGGAACTTCTTCCAGGAGACTTCTTCCAGTCTTCTTCACAGGACACCTGACCCACACACATTAAAGACAAAATATAATTCATAGGCCTATTTTTGATGCTTAGGTCTAATCCATGTGACCAAATCACTTCAAAACTGGATGCACATAAAGAAAAGGAGAACAAGGATCATGAGGTGCAACCCCAGTTTCTCTGTGTTGCTTAGACAAGTCCTCACAGGATCAATCACAAGCCCATCTTGCACACCATTCACATTTGTACATCCAGTCACATCCTGCCTGTAAAGCTTCAGAAAAGAGATTTCCCAAAAAAAGTCTGTCCTATCTGAACAATAGAAACACAATCGTGTTGAAGTAGAATCATAAGTTTCAAAAGTTCGAGAAATAAAAAGGTAGAATAAAATCTCACATACATTTCTATGTACCAGTTAAACTCATTTAATAGAGATAGTGAGCTTCAAAAAGCCAAAATAAAGAAAACCAACTCTGGTGTTGAGCGTGCCACTCGTCTATGTTCAAATAAATGGTCAATATCTTGGTTTCACTGACATCAGTAGAAAAGCTCCTATTGACCCATGCAGAGGATGGATTTTACCCAGAGTCAAATAGTGCATTAAGTCTCATTCATCTTGAAGAACTTCACTGAAAGGATTATCAAGAACAGTTAAAGCAGCCTGGCTACAGGCACTTTGAAGATCAAGTGTAGATGTAGCTGACAGGTCTACAAAGCTAGATAAGGCCTAGTGCTGTCAGAACCAAAACAGGCATAATTGAGCAATAGTATCCCAGAAATAAGAGCATAATTTGAGTATCAACACTTTCAGGGCAAGAGTAATTAAAAAAAATACTCAAGTGCCCAAGANACGGTTTTTCATACTGTACCTTCCAGCCCTAGTATGAGGCACAAACTTATCACCAATTTGAAGACCAGACCAAGGCACCTTATGACAATACAATTACCACCTGTAAGATGAATATATTGAAAGGTATTCCACCTAAACAGATAGAACATCTAAATGCTTGTGTGGGTAGCAGTGTTGCAGTCCAGAGTACATTGCTGGGTTACAAGGCATTCCTCTAAGATACATAAGTAAATATAGCTTTTAGTTGACTACAAAAAAGGCTATCAAAATCACG
>WEIV01002333.1:25945-36852 GCA_013390005.1 Calyptomena viridis
CTTATGTAGGACTCAAAGCTAAAAATGGCTTTTACTGCACACAGACAAGATCAGCTATGGTAAGAAACCAGAAATGAAAGTATTTCATCTGAATACCGCTCTGGATATTTCAGAGATCTAACCCATGCCATGCTGTTTAGTTCTCAGAAACTGAAATGTGTCCCACTCATTTTGTCATTTTTTATTTGAATGACAATGTGTCATTTATAGCAAAGTATATACTCCTTGCAGGGTTTTTCATTAAAGTATGACCAGCTGAATGCTGACACAAAGAACACAATTAAATAGACCAAATTAAAGCTTGCAGTTTATTCAAAACAATGCACTAACATTTCTTCAGGCTTGTCCCCTGCAAAAATCCAAGTTGCTTAGCTTTGGTTTGCATAGTTGGTGTTGCTCTTATTTGGGATTTTTTAAAGAGATTATTCACCATCTTGAAAACAGCATCATGAACTCTTCCCTATTTAACAAAAACAACTTTTGAGGATATTACATCATTGCAGGGGTTTTTGTGAATAACCAAAATATTGTCTCGATGGATTCTAGTTTCTTCCTTAAGTTCTCCTGTTTCTGCTTGTCTATGAGTATGCTCAAATGAGGATATTATACTGCAGTTGAAAAATGAAGAGCAGCAACTATCTTGTTTACCTACAACAATTTATTCAAGGTTTCATCATCATGTTACTTAGAAGATGAAAATGAGAGTTTCCATCTAATGAAGACCATCTGAAGTATCCTCATTGCAGCTGCAGGCTCTGTAGAATGTGTTGTGCAGGAGGCAGAATGCTGCATTGTAATGCAGATTTTCTTAAGAGTGCATCTGCAGCAACAAGATCACTTCCCATGGTCTTCACTGTGTTTCTTCTATTATTCATGGAACACAATGTAAATGAAGCTATAAATTTTACCACATACTACACGTAGAAAGAAGATAATGGGAATTGTGAATTATGAATGAATCACTGATATTGTGATTCCTCAACGTTTCTGATGTAGATGATTACATGCATGCGAAGACACTGTAGCTAAACTTCTTTATATTGATCTTGAAAAATGATTGTAAGAATATTATCATGAATATACAGAACTCATAGATTTGTTTTTCATGACAATGCCAAATACAACCAACCGTCAAAGGCAATTACATATCAATGCTACCTAGGGGCAGGCAAGCATACTTGTATTTGGAATTACTGAATTGGGCAGAGAAAGATAATAGCTTGCAAAAATGTGTTTCCCAGCTACCCACATGTGTTCTTTCACATTTAAATAAGCCACAGGCAAACTTGGTGGAGTATTCTGTAGTAAGCACATTCAAATGCCAAGTAATAAGCAGCAAGACAGGAGCTTCTTTTTTTTTAGTGTGGCTGAAGACAAAATAGTTTCTTTAAATGCAAGAAGTATTCTTCTACAAATTGCACAATCAAAAAACCCTACAAGTATGAACCTGTCTTTTCCAGTTTTATCATGATAGCAAGAGACAAATTATTACTGCCTTATCACTAAGAGAATTATTCTTAATGGGTATGATCAAAGTCAGGAACTGTTCTGGTTTGATAATGTTTATAAATCAGTAAGTTATTCACTAAAATTGCTCTACCTATAATTAACATCAGTAAAACACTAAATTCCACAAGATACAATGATTAGTAAATGTATATTAAAATTAATTAGATAGAGAAATTCTCACCCAGTGTGAAAGCTCTGGAGGCTTGTTCATTTCTCAGAACCACCTTTGTTCTGTTTGCAGCTACAGAGTCATCAACTGGCTCTGTCGTTCCTTTAAATAGATTTGTTGTCTTAAATACTCTACACAGAGATAGGATGAACAAGACATATCCAATATAGGCATCTCATATTCCCAAGTTGCTTTTTTGGGGGCATCAGAGACACGGTCCCCGAGCCCTTGTCCATTTCTTTCTACATTATATTCTGCAGCAAAAATTCAACTCTGAAGTAGTGAAAGTGAGGAATAATAATGGAATTTGTACATACACCTTTATATCCAATGTAGCCCCTAAGTTGGCACTAAGGCATATGGTGTCAGCATGATAAAAAAAACCTTGGACATATCCTTCTCTCCTACAGGGAAAAAACATACATTAAGAGCCCTCATTATTTCATATCCTGAGTTCACAAAGAAATGCACCATGAAAACAGAAAAAACAACTAGCAGTACTCAATTACTTCTAATCAACTTGAAAATATTTTAATGGATAAGAGAGAAAAACTTGAACCAGTGAATAGTCCCAGGATGTATTTTCAGCACAAACATTCTATATTTCCATACAGAGCAGCACCTACCTACCATAGTTAGTACTTGGGAGTAGAAGCAGATTTTTATAATTTCTGTTATTAACTTGTATTACATGTTCACTAAAACACCGTGTTACTCATGCATTTATGCTCCTGTAGCAATTTTGTTCCACTTTATACCAATACAGATTAACTTACTTGTATTCACTTCTATTATGATGATGCTCATCATGCCAGTAAATTGTAAAAATCCAAACCTACACTGACACAATACCACAAGTTACCACAAAAGTCTAAAACAAATTGAATCAAGGAAAATTACAGGATGATTTATTATAGGATTCCTGTTGTGGCATGAAAGACTTCAGTGAAGAAGTAGCTTATGTTTGTGTAGTACCATTAAACTGAAAAATTAAGTGATTAAAGAGATTTAAAAGCCTTATATATAACAATACAGAACCATAAGTTACTACTCAAAGATGGCACAAAATTTACTCAGACAGAGGTAATATTTGAAGTCCACAGGTTTTCACTGTAATAGATTTTCCGAGAAAAAAAACCACAACTAAAAAAACTAACAATGAAACAAAACCACCCAACACACAAAGTTTAGGAGTCATCTGCTCTAAACCACCCTGTTGCCCTTGGTAAGCAAAATTTGTACAGCATGTTAACTACAAATTAATTCATTCACAACAATCCACATAGTAAGTGTTCATGACATGCTTTAAATTGCCATTTAAAGCCAACATAATTAAGCTCAAACACAATAGCAATTAATATATTATTTCCATTTCACAGGTAAAAGAGGTAAATAAACTACCGATTCAAGATTACAAGAAAACTACCTAACTAGCTAAGAAGTGACAAGTCTCTGGGCTCCCAATAGTACCACCTGCTCAAGCAGTATTTTTTTTTCCAAAGCAGACCCATATGAAGATAAGGATTCATCTGGCATAGTTTTATATAAACAAGAATATCCTAAATTCATTAAAGCATGAACCATTGTGAACTACATAATCACATCAACACACAGTACATAATTTCATTGTTCATAAGGGTTAAATCTAAATTAATATTTATTTACCCATTAAAATGTGTGCATCTTCCACAACTAATTCTACAATGCAATATAAACTTAGAGAATTAAAAATAAGCTTAGTTTATTTACCATGTCACTTGAATATTGTTTCTAGTATTTGCAATGATAAGTATTTGTTATAGAGAGCTTGTTTGCATTTATTAATAATTGTATCATTCTTATGTAATAAGGTTTGCAGGTTATAATTTTGTTTATAGATAAAGCCAGTTTCACTACTCCTTTGCATCACAGTTTTGAAACCCTTAACAGTGTCAAGTCCAATTGTCTATTTTTACATCTCAAAAATATCTACTTTTGACCAGAGTAGCTGTATGATTACAACCACCTGCAATACACAATGTGCAGCTCCTGGTCCTTAGTTCCTGACCACCCCACTGACTCCACAAGCAGGGTTGCACTGCAAACCTCAGCACTGCTGGGCTGTCTTCAAAAACTTCACCCTGCACTGGAAACCACACTCTTCCTAATAAATGTGTCTGTGTTTATATCTCTTCTTTGCAAGATTCCAACAATCTGTACAGTTTGAAAAACCAGTATACTAGCAAAATTTAAATTATGGCTTCCAAGCATCTTCAATAACATTTAATTCATGAGACCTATCTAACTTCTTAAATAGTAAGCTAAGAAAAGTCTACAGAATTTCCTTCCCATGACATTGCTTACAGTTATAGAGGAAATGACCACACAGAACACGTATCAGTATATAGCCATGTTCTTTGATCTGGTTTAGATGTACATACATTAGCTTTCACAAGAAAAATTTAAACAATGTTTTTTTACTTGCAAAGGCTCTTCTGAAGTTAAATTAAGATGAATAGGCAATTAAAGTTCAGAAATATCAGGTGTAATTAAAACCATTTCCAAGTAGTTCTGTACATGGTTAAGTTACTCTCAGCATATGAACTTAAAAACCGTTGTGCAGAATTAAGAGACTAATTCTCTCTTTAAAAGAAACACTGGATTTCCTGTGTCTCTACCTATGAGTTTTGTTAATTCATACTTCTCAAACTGTCCTGATGGTACAGTTAATTTTTGTTTCAATCCTCTTAGGACAGGATTTACAGGAATGTTTAAATTCACTTGAAGAAAAGAACCTGACATCTTTATGAAGTCAATATTTTATTAATTTTTTAAAAATCACAATCTTAGGACCAAACAGTGAACACAGTTTTGATTCTGAAGTGACAGTCAACTGGACAACCAGATCCTCAAATCCAGACACTGATCAGCTATGGCAAAACTTTTTTCTCTCAATTTTTTACTCATGCTGTTGCTCTGTACAACTGACCAATAGCAAACTTCAACACATACCAGGTTTCAATTTCGGACTCACAGGTAGTCAGGGGTGTCTGCAGATTTAAACAACCCCCCAAACCAATATCGGCCTGGTACTTGTCAAGGCATACACAAACTTCTGAAATCTCATCTCAAAGAATTTGATTTAACCTACTGTTTCTTTAGAGGTGTCAATTAACATCCACTCAGTCAGATAACAAGCTGTCGTGGTTTTAAGTAGCCAGAGTTTTTTATTAGCTGAAAGGGGCTAGGAGAAAGGCTTCTTTAAGAAGCTGCTCAAGTTTTTCTCTGCTCTAAGCTAGCCCAAGGCAGACTGCTAACACCTCTGTGATAACATATTTAAGAAGGAGAAGAAAAAAAAAAGCTGGCAGAACATCATGGTGGCTTAAGAGAAAGGAGGGTGGGAAGTTTGATTAACACCAAGGTTGGAGAGAGGAGAACGAGAAGATGCCTTAAACACTGGAATAGGGCCCCAGCAATCTGTGAGGAATCATAGGAGCAGAGATTCATATGCACACCTGTGGAAAGATTGGAAGATTTCCAAGCCGGAGCAAAGTGCTGGAGGAGACACTGTCCTGTGGGACATTTGCTGGAGCAGAGGGGCCTGATAGAGTCCTGTGGGCTGTGGGAAGAAGAGACCCACGCTGAGTAGCAGAGCAGCATTTCTTGGGAGGACTGGTGGCCTGGAAGAACCCATGCTGAAGCAGCCAAGCAGCACCTGAATGACTGACTTATGGTAAAGTGACTTAGATGACAACAATACCTGAAAAAGCTGTTGTTAGTAACAAATCTGCTAATAAGCAGTTTGCAACAGACTGTTTCCATGGAGAAGACCCCATGAGGAAAGCTGTGGTCGGACTCTCTCTCTCTTCTGAATAGCAGCAAAGAAAATCTGACTGTAACCCCCCCACACACACACCTGCCTTCCCGAGCTGTTGGGGAAGGTGAAGGATCTTAAAAGGGAGGGGTGGAGGGAGAAAGGTGTCTGTAACATCTATCAAACTTTTCACTCTTAAACTCTTAAGGTCTGATTTTAGTAGTAATAGTAAATACTTAATATTCTAAGTTAGAGCCTGTTTTGCTTGTGAACTAGTTAATAAACAGTTGCTTGTAATCCTTATCACAAAAGTCAAAGTCTTTTTTCCTTCTCTGGGAAATTCTGGATGTATGTGTGGACTTTTGGCATTTAGCCAGAGTCAAACTAACACAAGCATTTGACTTTTTTTGAAGAAATCACATCAGTAATACATGTGAATATAATGACACTTGCTGCCATTCTTTCAGAAGTTTTCCATCCGAGCACCAATTTATGAAGACAGAAAAGAGGTTTCATAGAACTATGCCAGGGGTATTTATTTGAAACGCAAGTGCCAGTACCAAAAACATTCCCTGATAAGCACAACTGGTGTGTAAACATCATCAATTTTGATGTTAAGTCAGATAAATGAAATGCCAAAAAATTAAATCAAGAGTTACACATCTCTCATCACTTAGTGACAAGAACATTGCACACTAGGTAAAGAACTGAACATCCCATAATCATAATTATTGGTTATAGTATCTACAAGAGAACAGCTTGCAAAGGAATCTGAAATTACTATTTGATTATTCCATGTTTCAGAATGTTTAAATACCTCTCTTGAGAGAACTCACTGTGAAAATAATGCTCTTCAGAAGCCTGTGTAATAGGCATTACCTTCTCCAGTGGCTTATAAGGATGCCTAATGACAACTCGATGATATGTCAAAGATGCAATGACACACCAATGACTACACTAAGAGCAGAGTATGAAAGTCCCACCCACCTCCTGATTAAACAACAATTGTCATCTGTCGAGCTCATAAGAGTGAAATTTAAGATGACACATTCCCCTAATGGGGCTCCAAAACAAGGCCTCCACTCCAGCAATAACTTTTATTTTATGACTGCAACTGTGTTTACAAATAGTGAGTCACAAGTGATGAATAAGAGTTTTGTTTTCCTGAGGCAAATGCCCATTTCCATTATAATATAAGCTTTCAAAACAGATTTATTTTAACTAGAATTAAAATACCAAGAAATGCCACACCCACAACCCCAAACATGCAGTACTACATCAGATATGTTGCTGCCACAACTTAAATGAAGTTCTGTCAGAACTAGAGTTACCTCACATATCTTTACAGAGACACTTTTCTATTACTGCCATTTTCACAGTGTGTTCCTTTAAAATTTTTCTCCATATTTCCATAGAAATCCATTTTGTAGAACATATCGGCAGTCTTTTAAAATGTGATTTATGGTACCACTTAAGCACTTATCACTTGCTATTCAGTCTTCCAGCTACATTATTCTTCTGGGCTACAATACACTAAGTACATCAGCAAAGCAAACATTTTGTAATTTATGTTTTCATATTATTTTTCAGACAAAAGGCAGTATTTTTGTGGCCTATTTATTAATCATAAAACAAAAATAAATCTATTAATGATTTAGATGTCAAAGTTCCTTGTTATTCATCAGCACGATGAAGCCTCAGGCCTTGATACTGAAAAAAATACAGCTACCTCCTAAGCTTAAAACATGAAAGTAGCCTCAGTTTTCTCTGAAGACTTCACAGAATTGCAAACTAATGACACTCTTTTTTCTCTCATTCATAATGAAAAGTCATAGTTATTACTACAGAAACTAGTACAGCTAAAAAAAGGAGACAAGTTGTTGGAAACAACCCTTTCCTAGACTCCAGCAAAAGTTCTGTACTCCAGAGAGCAACTTGGATTTTTCTACCTAGAGCAGATAGAATATTATTAATTAGGCTCTTTTTTCAATTCTTCACTCATTTTTATGCATAGACCATTACAGCTGAAACAAGAACAACATTACTTTTCTACAGTATAGTCAACCAGATGAATTCCATGGTCTCTAATGATGATAACCAAGCAAAGCAACAAGCAGACACCTCAGCACAAACCCCCCCAGCACAACCATTCCAAAATGCAAGCAGACAGTAGTTATTGCAAAGCAATTATTACGCATACAAAGCTGTGAAGTCAATATTGAAAGGCTTTACAAGTGCACAACACACATTTCTCAAGTACTTTGAGGTCTGACATGTAGAAAAATGAAGACACCAACCCACCATAGCAAGATCCACTGTATATATTGACAATTTCTCTAGTATTCAATCACACAATATTACACAGAACCCTCTAAAAGCAGTGTATGAGCTCCTCTGTGAAACACAGGACCCAAAGAGACAAATAGGTAAAAACAAAGTTGAAGCTGCCCAACAAGGGGCGGCACATGATAATTAGAGATGTCATGAGGCTTCTGTTGCAGTTATAGGAGTTAATTCCCATAACTGAGCATGATAGTGTGCCATCACTTCAGACAATCAATGATGACACATTAATAGACAATTTGTAAGCCAAACTGATTTTCTTGCCAGTATTGTCAAAACCCAAAACTTAAACACAAAAAACCCACCACCACATCTTGCTCTACTCATTTTTTTGTGTGTTTCAGCCATGAAGTGCGATAAGCAAACGTTTGAACCATTATTCATGTTGCTGAGTTACAACACATGAAACAAGTACATCCTTGAACCATTTTCCACTTAAAAGCAAGGAAATGACTAAGGGACATCAATTATTTGTCAATGTGTTACACTGGTCAGTGTAAATGTACATATAAAAAACTCCAGCAACATAAATCAGTTTTAAAAAGGCACTCCCTAAGAAAATACTACTTTTCACAGAAAGAGCAAATCAAAATATGCAGATCAACCAGCAACAAACACTAATAATGGTCACCAGCCAAGACTGACTTGAATAGTTTGTCAGTGTGCAGAAAGGGGAAGAACTTAGTGAAATCTGCTGTCAATTGAGCACATCATCTGTTTTGTACCAACCATCAACAACCTCAGTAACTCAGTAGTACCTAAACCTTTTCTAGTGGGCATAGAATATTAGGTAGCCATAACAACCTCTAAACAGTTTATATTACAATACTTTTCCATCAGATGTGAATTGATTTTTCCAGGATAAAGACTGGAAGGTTTGTATGAAAAGCAGGAAGACAATTAAAAAATATACATAAATACAGAAGCAAAAACAAATTACATGGATAAAACTTTGACACAGCAAGTATTTTTAACAGCATGTAATAGAAGCCGGTTCTCAAGATCTTTCTTTTCTCCTCTGTGATGGCCTGCCAAGGCTATTTTGAAGGCAAATAAACTTCTAGTCTAGCACTAACCCAGAGAATAAACACAAAAACTAAGAAAGCAAAAAAGGGTACAGAACACAATTTTTGGACATTTTTTAAGTAATTTTGTCTTGATAATAACATCAAAATGAACATCTCAACACCAATATTCACTTTAGAGCTCTGAATTGAAGCAGGAAGATAGTATGACATGTTAAAGTTTTTCACATCAGTGAACAGAAGATGAGCAATTGGAATTGCTGAGAAACAATCAAGTGTCTTAAGAGCTTTTTTCTGATACAATCCAGCATTTGTTCCTCAGTTTAGGAAGAAAAACCTGTGAAGGGAATACCTTCTCATGGATCCCTCTTTCCTCTCTATACTACCTTTGATGAACCTTGTTCCTCCAACTTCAGCCAAGGCAGCTTCACAATAGGAAGCCTGTGTGGAGCCATCAACCCACACAATATAGGTCTATTAATGCATTAACATTTAGGTCACATCCTGCACAAGCAGCATTATAACACCAAAGTTGACATGTTCTTTACTGATGCAGTAAAGAACACTTTTTCTCAGTCATAACTTACATATCAGCTTCTCGCTTCATGATCAGTACTCCCTATTTGACCAAACTAATTTCTGACCTGAGCTACGTGTCTGGCTTTCCTGGAAACGGTCCTTGTCTTTTCTTATAACTAACATTCCTGAGATGAGGAAACTACAGACAACAAACAGAAAAAATACTTGGGTGCCTTCTCAATGTTGTACATATGTAAAGTACAAGTAATGCTGAAGACACTCTAGCTTGGCACTAGTTGCAGAATGACTGAGTGACTGCTAGAAAACTGGAAGGGCACCGTGACATCTTGTTAAAAACTTACCATCAGAGCTCTGGAACTACACAACTTCCTTTATAAAGTTAACAACTTTCTCTCTTATTGCACACTATGGAAAGTCCCTGCAAGTCTGTGCTATCACACCACCCAATGCATTCTCTGGGGAAAAAACAATTTTCTATTTCTGCTGGTTTTAAATTGTGTCTCAAAGATATTCTAATATATGGCTCAAAATACCCTTTTTGTGATGTTACTCACTGCTGACAAATTACTTAACCAGGAAGATTAGAAAAACGTGTCTATTTTTCGGTCTTCCTGTACTTGAAAAATATTGTCAGACTCAGAAATAGCTATGGGGAGCCCCCTGTTACAGTACTAGCACTGATAATGCACATTAATTTTCACCACTCTCTCATGAGTACCTTCATGCTGGGAAGGGAATCATTGTTTACATATTGATGAGAAGAGCAGAATGATACTGGAGTGTAGTTTCACATAGGCAGTACACAAGAATGGGACTGCAGGGTTCTCAAACTCTCACCTGAAGTTTCTGTACAAAAAGGGACACATTTATAACCCCCTATTGCTATACAAAGAACAAGATAATCTGTTCTCCATGCCCATTGTGAACAGGACTAGTAATGGGTTTAAATTACAATGAGAAAGCTTCAGCTTCAACATGAACAAAACGCCTTCTATTAGCAGAGACTGGAAGAGATTGCCTGGGGAGACTGCAGTGTCTCTCATTTCAAAACTTGAACAGTAGCTTAGACAAACACCTGTTCTAAATCTTGAGCTTGCTGAGCTTTGAACTGTCCAGTACATTAAGCATGGCAAGGTTCCACATAAGCTCTCCAACAATTTACACATGCAATGCTATTCAAGTTACATTAAGAGCTACTTAGCAGCAGGCACAACATTAAAATCCACGTTTTATTTCACTCTCATCCCTAACAAGTGAGCAACACATTGAAATAGTGCTGTGAGTTTGATTAAAACCAGGCAGTAAAGCAATCCATCACTATTTACTTACTTGAATTTTTGAACTTGTACCTAAAAATTCGGTATCTGCAACTGTGCCTATATAGTCCATAAACAGAGGAATATTCTGCTCCCAGTTTACAAAAATTGAGTTAGACCTATGATAATTTTTATGACCTGACCATTTATTGACCAATAAACACATTGGGTAAGAGAGAACATTAACTCGCTGTCTTAGCTAGTAAGAAATA
>WEIV01002333.1:42660-55944 GCA_013390005.1 Calyptomena viridis
TATAGTATTTGCATTTTAAAGTGGCATATTCTAAAAATTCAAGTAAATTAGTGGGATCCATTCAGATATATGCTCCCTAACTTGATAACTTACTCCCACTAACAACAGGTATGGTTTGCAAGGTATAGTGTTGGACTGTTAGTCCTATATGACATTTTGTACCCTGTATGCAGACTCTGGCATTTCCTAACAATTACAAGATCATCACCTTATGACAGATGCCTGCAAAACCCGCATCCAGGGCCCATTAAGTTCATTGGGAACTGCAGCAGGAGAAAATGCACAAATTGCAACTAAAAATGCTAACTCAAGAAAAATCAGTGCACAAGTCAGCCATGCATTCATGCACTGTATTTCAAAAGCCAGATAAAAGTGGTGTCCTAGCTTAGTATAAATGAGTTTTATGAAGTACCTGGGTCAAAATTAGTTATTCCTCAGGGAGGATTGCCTGTGCTGCCCGTGAAAGCAATACTTGAACCAGCAAACAATACCAGACTGCTACAAAAATAAGATGTCATACCTGCATTATGGTGTGGAGGATTAGAGTTCACTTATTAACCACATTTTTCACACTCAAGACAAATTCACCTTAATGAGATGCATGATAGTTACCCATTTGACTTTGAATGCCTGAGCAAAGCACTGACCAAGACTACTAAGTGTTTCCTGCAGGTCTGTAGACAGCAAATACTGACTCTTACCAAAAGCTCAACCGAAGGCACACTAGACAACCAGAAACTGAGCTTTTCCAAACACTGAGGAGTTTTCATCTGAAGTTTTACATCAACTCCAATACAGAAATAACCAGAGAGCATATCTGCTTCTACTAGTTTCATTGATTCTCTTAAAATACTTAGACTTCTTGGCAGGAGCCCATGATAGAAGAGTCTACATTGATATTACTTGTTTATATACACTTAAGTAATTTGCCTCTCATCTGAAACCCTGACAGTTACACAACTGCAATCTTTAGGTGGTTTACACAAAATATTCTATTTATGTTCATATTACAAGTAGAAAAAAATCAGGGTGCTAAGTACTGCCTTTTTAAAAATGGTTATTTATATAGAAGTACACATGACTGGGATTCAAAATGTGAATTATACCAACATAGCAACCAAGAAAAAAACCTAAAACATTGAGAAACTCACTTCTAACTTGCTAAAAGAAGTCCAAAAATGGAAATCTATTTGATATGGNAATTTGACAATGCTCAAAAAGTAAGATTACCTCTGGTCCCAATCCTGACAATGAAGTGCTGGCATAAATACTTCTATTGCTGAATTAAGTAAAAGCTTCTCAAGCTGTGCTAATACTTTAGTGTTAATATTATACATTGCGTTTCACCCTTGTCAAACTATTGCATTTCTAGACTAATTCTGTATCTTCATACAATTAAGAGAAAGAATTTTACATAATTTTCTCCATGATGTAGCATTACTACATTCACATAAAAGTGGCATTACATACTTGCTTCATTCTTGGATGCTGGGGAATTGAAATGCTGAAAATATTTTTTTAAAGTTACTTTTGTTGATCATTCGTGTATTTAGTATTTAATACTACACATTCTCAGTGCTTATGCTCACATGATATGGTTGGAATTGAATGGCAAGACTCCTTCATTTTTCCTTTACTTGTGCCACAGAATTCTGATACAACAGTGAACAAGAAATTTAACCCTATTTTACACATCTGTTACTTGTACACTGTACTCACTCATCTAAAACAAAGCAATTAATTCCTTCTTTGTAAAGAGCTGCTCACTTACCTGGGAAAAAAGCATGAGAAATATAAAGCACAAACCTCATAGGACCCAATACAGATTGTTTTGTGAAGTACAGAAATATACTCAAGTGTGAACAAATATAATGCAACTGAAGCCAACCATTCTGGGATACCACCTTGTAAAATACATTTTAAGCAACCATTCACATATTTCACAGAATACTTAGGGCAGCACTTGAGCTAGATGTGTTTCCTGTATACTGCAACCCATGTTTATCATATATTTGAGCATGTTGGTAGATATTCTCCATTAAGCTGGTGAAGCATCAAAAACATGTATGGGCAGAGAACAAAGTACAACCACATCAAAAAGGAAATAATTTAAAATACAAACAACATGTACATCACTACAACTCCAAAGGTTACATTTACAGAATTTTTTCCTCAACTATTAAATACATTCCAGCCTCAAAAGATAAAGTCTCCTCCAGCCAGTTTTTCACATCCTGACATTTGCTTACACTGTTAAAGTTTTCCAAGTGCAGTCTAATGTATCTCTGGCTAATTAGTAACATAACCTACTGAACATTTCCACCAACTATTGCCATGAAAACATTTATTTTTATATCTATAAAGACTTAAACATCGACTCAAAATGGTAACAGAGTGGAAATGAATTCAAGTCTGTAATACTTTCTTTATCTTGTAATGCTAAGGACAAAATGCATGTAAAAAATGTAAAAAAACTGAAAGCTCCAAAGACATAAGCTACATATAAATATACAACACAATACATATAAAATACAATTCATGGATCTTCAAGTTACTGGCAAACCTGTGTGACTCATCAGAAAGGGCAAGGTTATAAGAAAAGAATCTAGAAAGGGAAATCTGCACAATAGCAACTAGAGATGCAGTACTTTAATGTTATTCTTTGAAATATTCTGTGCATGAAGCACTGATTTTACACAACATTCTGTAAGAGATATGGATGTTACAACAATATTCTAGATCTGATCCTTTGTTATTAATGTTCATGTAACAAGATAGGAGGTAAATTGGTACCTCTGCTTCTATGTAGAGAGTTAATGCTCAGTGCTTATCCTTCAAATCATACATGTTGAATTAGCATCCAGTCATCTACGGGGTACAAAGATTATTAAATGTAGTTAAAGCATCAAGTTGAACAATATTATTCCCACACTATATTACAAAGTGCCAACTTAAGAGGTATAAAATATCAGTATTCCTAAACACTGACTTAGATGTAATTGGGTTTTTTTCCTTAGTTAGAATGAGATGAATGACTCTGTGTATATATACACTATGTATACATATATACCATATATACACACTATGTATAAATAAAGTATATATAATGCTTATGTAGCATTCAAGAATCTGAAAGCTGCTGCTCTTGAATTTGAAAACTACTAAAGCTTGAAAAACTGAAAGTTTAGCAGTTGATGTTTATTAGAAGGCTGTCGTGCACACCTTTTAGATGTTTAATATACACCAACCTGAACTCAGTGTTACTTCAGTTAGATAGTTTCCTTCAAGTCTATCAAACAGCATCACTGAAAAAACAGGCCAGGAGAAATTTCAAATCACTGCAAAATAGCATCCCCTACTCTGTCATTTTTACTGTCAGTCAATTTTCCTCAGATGATCATCTGAGTGCACATTTTTCTTCAATTATTACAACAAAAGCTCCTTTCAAGTCATATAAAGTGATGCTATTTTCTTCTTGCAGCAAGCAGCACTAACAGAAAGTAGCAGTGATACTAGACATTGTCTACAATTGTTATGGAAATATGTTTATCTGTATCTTGTTGTCATGGAAGCCAAAGATCAAGGCATGCAAGCTACATGCAATAATTTATACTGATTTGAAAGAACACTTCAAGGAAACATTCAAATGTATAATTCGATAAAACTCAGGCTAGTTTCAAAGGCACTAGTTACCCTAGGCATGATTCTGAGACAGTGGTATTTCAATCAATATTAAATTCATTACTTAGATCCTCCACGATCTATTAATATCCACAGTACATCCAATTTAACAGCTCAGACACTCTCAAACTTCTAGCACTTTTATCCTGGCATTAGGCCAATTTTAGTAATGTTCCAAACTACTGAAAAGGACATTTGCTGACATTCTGCATTTGTTTCTTTTTCATAAGGCAAGATTGTTTACCTAAGTCTGTTGTTTTGCAGCTGACCAATTTGTGAAAATGGCAAGCTTGTGTGCAAGTTTCATTTCCCTCCACTATTCTTTTACGATTTATGGTCAGTTTGTTCCATTTTTAATTCTATAAAAAGAAACACTAGCACAATGTTTCACAGAGTGAGTCTCTGAACAGTTCTTTAGAAAGAAATTCTTTTTCTATACAAGTGTGAAACATGGTTTTACCTGTGCATATCCATAACTCCTGTTGCTGGAGAAATTCAGAGAGCCAGGTAGCATTTTATTTTAGCAGAGTTATGCAGAGCAAAACACAACAAATGTAGTTTTATGAGGTAATATTAATTTAATTTTGGTTTATCTGCTACTTTAAAAAGCTATACATTCAGTGCAAAGTTGGGAGAAGCACAGAGCCTTCAAACCTTAGTTTACATTTCAATATCCATGTTTTACCATACTTCCTCTTTGATCACTAACAAACCCATTCCAGATTTTCATCTGCTCTCCTCTAGTGTATAACACACTCTCTGAAGTTATTTGACCTTTAGTTAAGTGACCAACTCAATGACTTGAAGTTTCTTGTTAGGTCTCCACACGAGCTGTCTAGAAAGAAAAAAATCCCTGTTAACTCACTAGTTTCTCCTCCCTCCACAGTAAGTGCTTTAATGCAACTTATCTACCACACAAATATAAGTTAACACAGGATAAAGTAAAAGGGAATAACCACTGACAATTCCTACAGCCAAATTAGAAGCCATTAAGTTTCCTAAACCAACTTGAAGATTAAAGAGATCTCACCAACAGTTACCCTTATATGGTGCTCTGATTTCCTATATTAAGCTACCTCCTGAAGGCCACTAATAAACTAGAAGCTATTTTGTCTTTTCTATTAAGTCATCATCCAAATGAGGAATTGCAGTATTACCATGACATGCTTTACACAGACCTGCATTAGAATTGCATTAACACTCCAATTAAGCCTACTTTTCACTGTGACTACATCTGATAATTGGAGAGACATTACAATTGGTTGGTCATAAGACCACATGAAAGTAATTTTAGAACTGTTAATGCCAACTGTAATTAATCAAAATAGCAATGCAACAAGTTCCACGCAGGTGACTCAAAATTGTTTGGGCATTGTAATATGAATTATAAATGGAGTGGTAATGGAATCACGTTACAGTCTGTTCTACCTTAAAATCCTTCTGCCATCATAGTAATGCATCATAATAGCACTACACCACAGTTCTACCATAGTTTCCCTTAGAATGGGACAGAATCTTTCCCATATCCCAGTAACAAGAATATATGCACAGTACTAAACAGGACACTGAGCAAATACACTCTGTGGGCATGTTAAGAGTTTGCAGTACTTGGCAACAACACTAGCTTGGATTTCCACAAAAATTAAACATGCTAGCACTAAATTATACCTCTGCTAGAAAATTCCCTTCCTCCAACAAGCTGCCTAATCAACAACAGGGACAGGCTACAAGTCTAAAAATAGGTAAAGATAATCTACAGCAGTTTTGTGTAAGTCTGGTCAATAGTACTCTGGCAAAATAGTACAAAAGCAGCTATGTGAAGAGATCATGAAAATACCTGACCTGAATCCAGTTTTCATTACATTAACACTTCAGTGCTTCTTGGATGCAATCAGAACTCTCTGCTGATTAATACCTGTCATTTCAACCACTTCAGTATCTACTAAAAATCTCCCAACTGAACTTGCTGGTTGACTCAGGCATGTTCTCTCCACTCCTCTCTAGGTCTGTAGAATTCATTCATTTGGTAAGGTGAGGTTTGACAAAATATTTACAAGTCCCGTGCAACAGGGAAAATCCTACTGTTTCCATTGCTACTGTGTTCTGTTCCCACTCAGCCTAGCAGCTTCTGATACCATTCAAGAAATCCCCCAGAGGTTTGGGATTTTCTCCTTGATATTACTTAGATTCCAACACTCCATTTTTGAGTTGCCATGATTTCTTTCTACTGCAGCCTTCTTGCTGCAGATTTTAGAAGCCATGAGTCAGCAAGCAGCAGGAACAGGTTTCCCATCACAGCAGATAAGCCAGGAGGCGAGCACAGCAGCAAGGCAGGCACAGGGCAGTGTCCTCACTAAGGGTGTATTCCACAGTGGCCAAAAAAGAACAGAACAGGTGAGGTAACAGCAGTCAGAGTCAGCTCACAGTCCAGTGGGTGTCAGGAGAGTCACAGTGATGTGCCACACTGAGGTTAAGCTGGTGAGTCAGGGTCAGATCATGTGCTGAATATGGGTTGAAGCTATTTTAAAATTTCATCTGTTACTTCATTATTACACTTGAACCTAATCCATTTTTGCATCTAGCTCTAGAGCATTACAAAAACTCTACAAAAAGAAACCTGAAAGACACCCCTCCCATCTCAATTTAGTAAAGGTGTAGAAAAACAGTACTAACAATAAAGCTACCAAATGGAAATAGTGATAATTATCTTTAAATAATTATAAATCACAGGATTGTGCCTGATATTACAAGTACAGGAAAAAACTATATGCTTAACAGTTGGATTATTTATAATAGAGGTAAAATGGCAATCAAATGAAAGTGACCCCTCAGTTCAACAATAAATAGATTTCAAGTGTAGAAAGACAGCAAAAATTAATTTTGGAGTGATCTATTCACAAATTTCAATTAATATAATCATGTAAGCATTAAGTTACTTCATTGATTTCATTAGGCTTATTTCTGGGTTTGATGTCATTTTTCTTCCCATTAACTCAACTGTTAAGATTAATATATTGCTACCAAAAGTAAAAATCAGAGCATAGACTACTTAGGTTCACAAACTATACAACATTCAAATCTATTTCTTCTTCAGCATCAATAAAGATCCATTACATCCTTACAACAATCACAGCAACTCCTATAAAATAGACCTGTTTCCATATTGTTTAAATGGAGTCTAATATTATGCCATATTGCTCAATCAAAGGATTTTCCAACAATACTGAATGAACAATGGTACCAAGCAGCTGCCTGACTCTTACCTTATTACATAACAGCCTGAGCAGAAGGCACAGGTAAATAATGAACTAGATGAATGTGGTACTGATCTATTCAATGATCCAGTGGCCTGTTAGTTTGGCTGCCTGTATTATGTTTTCAGGGTGTTTATGCAGGCAGAGTTTCTCAGCATCTGAAAATGGATAACAGTGGAAATAACCCTGCCTCCCCAGCCACCAAAAATAAATCTAGAACACTACTGCAGAACAAAGAATGAGAAGCTACTGCAGTTTCTGCACTACTATGTTTATCTTCAAAGCCTGTTTGTGTTTTAGGCTTCCCCTCCCCAGCTAAGAGATACTGAAAATGCTCAAAAAGGGAAAAGTTGGCTTTGCCTAATTTAGTTGATTGGGACATTTAACTGGCTGGGGACAAGGGGAAATGTACTGTTAGGTCCTTAAGTTCCTGTTGTCAAGAGTAACTATTGACTATTTACTTAATTCTGCAGGTAACTGTTTGGAAATTATTAAAACGTGACTAAGAATTGCAAATACGTGCTCAGTAATATGATAACAAGGATATTCCCTTTGCATTCAAGTGAGTATAAACCTCAAGAACTCTGGAATCAAACAGGTAGAAACAAAGCTCCCTTTCACTGTTGCCTCATTAAAAAGACAGCTTTTAATTAGTATAGAAATGATAATTGTCTTCCTCTCTTTTTTTTGTGATTCCACATAATGACACTGAAACTCTTAATATACTTAAGGTGGAGGAATTCAGAACTGATAGCACAGAACAGAAAAACCTATTGACTCAAACATTCAAGTCTACATATGATCAGATACAAACACTTAATTCTTCTATTTCAACAAGCACTTCATATTATTATGTAGAAGAACATAATTCTTATGTAAAAGAATGGCCTTGTACAAAATACTCTTCTCAGCTTACTTTCACAAGTGTGGAATAACTTGGAATATTTAACTAATTTTCAAGTATGCAGCTATTACAAGACAGTAACTTGATTAAGTCACTTAACATTAAGTGATATGGCAGGAAAAGGAAATTGGATGAAAGTCAAACATTCTGTGCACAAATCATTCAGCTACAAGATGTTTTGGGTTTGTCCCAAGCAACAAATTCAGGAATCAAAAGTCAGATCAAATGCAGTACAAAGATAATGAAGCCTTAGCTTGGAAGGAAAAGAATGACATCTTTTGCAGAAGATTTAGTTCCCTCTGATGAACACTCAATAGAGCCATGAAGTGTGAGGAACTTCAGATCAATAACTGGATTTGCTATAGCAATTTAAAAAGAAAGAAGCTGGGAAAAGCACCAGCACTAATAGTCTTCTTAAACAGATGCCTACAGAGGTCATCTCCAGGAAAGACTGTAATGAATTTACTCTTACTCCACCTACCTTATCCATATGGGTGGGCTACTAATGACTGCTCAGTCCCTCTGCAGTTAGTGTCTTATGCCTCACTAGATTAGATAAATGAGATAATTAAGCATCATGGGGAAAAGCTTGCTAATGATTAAAGCAGACATTGAATCAGTTTTCTATTTTTTCCTCTTCTATACATTTCAATTCTAAACAATTTACTTCTGCAGTTGTATATTTGTGAACTATTTTATATCAATGGGCAATTTTCCTTCTCTTCAATTTTTACCTCTCTCATATACAAGAAATGTAACTAACACCAGTGTATGCTGTTTGGTTGATATCAGGTACATGCTCAAAAGATGAACAATAAAATTCAAGTTGGAATAGAAAGATACATAGTTCTGAAATATAAGAATGCTATAAAGTAACAAAGAGATAGTTATATACTTATAAATTGTAGTTGCTCAAGAGCATCATACACTTAAACATATTCCCCTTAAGTCAGTAAGTTCTTAGAGAGTCACAAAAGTCTTTCCTTGTAAATTCTTTGCATCAGCTACAACAGTGGACAAGTCCATGGGTTTTGAATGTATGGTCAGGTTGTTTTTTTCTCAGGAAAAAATGTATGAAGTGACAACTTCATAAGAGCATCTGTGCAGGCCTTCCAGCTCAGCCACTTGAAAGTAGTGAACTAAATGTTAAGGAAACTTCCCTTTCCAACCATCCAGCAGCCACTCCAGCAGTCACTCATCACCTGAGCTGGGTCCAAGGCCCCTTGGCAGTTGCACACCCCACCCTTACAGTCAAAGCCAGGTTTAAATCAGAGGGGAAGTGAGGAAGAAAATTCTGTAAAATAGAGATAACTGGCAAGTCTTCAACAAACCTTTTCTCCTCAGAAAAAGAAATTGAAAAAGTTTTAGATGGTTCTGCATTTTTCTAAATGAAGAGAATGTATTTAGAGCTTCAGAACAGCTTTTTGTTTAAAGACATTCAAAGTTAACTTACAATTATGATATGAGCCATCTGTTCACTCCACTGCTTTTCCTTTGATTATTATCAAATCTCAGAAAATTTACCATTCATCCTGAGTTGGGTTTGGTAGCCATTTCGTCTTCTCACTGTTATTATTTAAAAAATAACAACCAGAAAGCCAAAACAAACCCACCCATCCACACAACTGAAAAACAGGCACCCATTCACTCCTTGATATTATCCAGATAAGGCCGACCACTACAAAACTTTTATACCAACTCCAGTCATTTGCAACTGAGGATTTCCTTCAACTATGCAATGTAATACAAGTTAGATGACTATTTTCTCCTCCTTGACACTTAATGGAAGAGCTTGCCAGTGCATCAAGGAGCTTACTATTTATGCTCTATAGAGTTCCTTTTTGGTTACATAAGCTTTGCTGATCAAAGTTAGCCAGCAGTTGCTTTGAATCAAACGCATATTGCCAATTTCTTTCCCTTTTTTGTGGCAAGATGAAATGAACAACTTAACACTGAGTGTTAGTGCAGTTTTACACCCCAAGCAGAATTTCTTCCTTTGCTACATATTTATTGAGGTTAATTTCCATGTACAGCAAAAGTGACTGAAATTCAAAGCAACTCCAATAATTCTATAGGGTAATACTTTTTGTTCTACATATACACATCATTTAGTATCCTAGAGGCACTATACTCATTTACAAAACAAAATCCAGTCCAGCAATTAGACTCACCATAGACTTCAACTGCTTTCTAACAGCTTTTTTCTGTTTATTTCCATTTTAAAGCCTTACAATGCTCTTAAACCTCTTTTTGGTGGGGAGAAAAAAATAGGCAATCTTAGCACACTTCAATCCCATTCAAAGCACTAATTTAAGGCACGATTAATGTCCAAGTCCAAGCAGGTAATTACATTATAGGACATGCAAAGCTCAGCTGTGATCAGCTCACTTCTGTCTTTTGATACCCTGACACCTCTCAAGAAATAACTGCAGCAACCTATGGCCTTCCCTGTTTATAGTTAATCAGAAAGTTGGCTTCTGCTGTAAGAGAATGGGAATAAAAAAACCCCCTTTCTTCCTTTCTTTTCAGAAGTCTTCCCAGGCCATTCCAGGAAAATTCAAACAAGGTACATATTGAAAGTGCAATTGTCCAAGCTGAACTTCAAGTATTGGAGTCTGATAAGCATTTAGATAATGTACTCATTTTTGTATGCAAATCCCTTCTTCTGACTCTCAGAAAAGTCTTTGTACACTGGGAAATATTACCAAGTCCAAACGTGAAGGCTTACTGATATAAGCAGTAGCACACCTTATAAGCAAACTTCCGCATGATCAAAATGAAAGTTTGCTTCAAAAAAGTATTCATTTAAAGCTCTGGAAACAGTTTTAAATCCCTAGCGCAATTACTCATTTTTATTTTTTCCCCACATGACCTCATTTAGCACAGCAGAAAACTACTTTTCCTCATATATTAAGACTTCAATAAAATCATTCATTTACAGTTAACTGCAACAGTATTCACATTTAAACCTGAATATTAATTGACTGATAATGAGATGATAAAGCTGCTTTTCTCTGCAGGTGCACCAATCAATTTCAATGAAGCTGAAGTAGTATTTTTCCTTACTGCATTTACAATTAAAAAGTTTTCTTCTCTAATAAAGTGCTTTACATTGATCTTCTGGGAAAGTAGGGTTTCATTTTCACCATTTTTGAATTACAATATTTTCTGTTCACATAGGAATGATTTTCCAATATTACTTCTCTCCAACTGATGATTAGCTTCCACATGAGCTTTGCAGAACTCCATAACACTCCAAAAAACTCAAATTCCTTTGAATGGAAATCTTACCGATTTTAAAAGACAAAATCATGAGAAAAATATTCAAGCAAGTTCTTCTCTTGGACTTTTCCATTTGCACAAATGGTTCACTATTACTGTCAATGTAGCACCAAGACTACTATACTAAAGGCTTTTGACAGTCATCAGTAAAAAATCCAGCTTGCAGCAATTCAAAGTACCATTATCTACCAAAATGTCTTACCAGTGTGAATACAGCAATTATATTTCACCTCAGTATCGCCTTTCAAGTGACAATAATTAAGGAGCAATTAAAACTGTATTCTAAACATGTGTCCAAATATCAGACTCTCTGTAGGGTCCAGGAAAATTGGGTAGAGGTTTCTTGCTTCAAAACCAAGAGATGACAAGAAGAATGAAAATGTGTGATAAAAACTAAATCACGTGCCAGTGTAGGCATAAACTTTGTTGTAAACTCAGAGAAACTAAGGACAGAAGCTTGGCCCCAACTCCTTTGAGATCCAGAGGTCTGACATCTTACTGAGCATAGGTGGTTAACCAAGCTGGCATCTATATGTGCAAACACTGCTAACTTGGTAAAAAAAGAAAATAAATGTTGAATATTTTAGTATTTGTAGACATAGGGTCATTGTTTATTAAGAGTTGTCTGAAAGAGACGGAGAAACTATTTTTTCTTAGCTGAATGAGAAGCCAAAACAGAGGAACATCTTCAGCATTCTCAATGACTAATCACACACAACTGATATTAAAACTGGAAGCAACAATAAATTCCTGTGATCTTACAAAACTTCCAAGAACAGTAAAGACTGCACTTACCTTTTAGACACCAGAGACCTACATATAAACTGTGGATCTTCAAGTCACTATCATTCCAAAAGCCATCTCTTACTAAAACAAATAACCTAACACAAAACCAGTTTTAACAAAAATATTCAAATGAAACAATGAAATAATGCTTAGTTCTAACACTGATTCTACCAGATGATTTAAGCCTATCCAGATGGGCTCTGATGTGAGCACTGTAGACAGCAGCCATCCCAGAAGAAACCAAAGTGAAAACAACTTGCAAAACAAGCAATTGCATTCTTCTGACATACCTTCAGTAAGGAGTCTGACAGAGTATGAGGGAGAGTCAATACAAGCTTTGCAAAGTTGAAATAAAAAAAAAAGAATCAGCTGGGGCTAGGGAGCTGACTCCATAACAGATCAGGAACCAGTAGATACCTACAGAGCTATTATTATTTATTATTATTAATTATGCCGGGACTCAGGAGTTAAGATGCTAAAGCACAGCCTCAATGAGGAGCATATACAGCTGAGACATAGAACTGTCTTATATAAGCTTCTCTCTGTCTAGAAAAATAATTTCCCATCATGACAGGGCCTAGGAATTTAACCACGAAGAGGAAGTATTTATAGTATTTATCTAAGACACTTTTGGTAGATAATCTAGGATAAATGCATTAGAAAGCAGCAATTTTATCTTGACAGAAGCTAAATGGATCAAAGAACCGAGGATGTAAGAAAGTAATATTTACTATGACACCCTTTAAGTAAGTTTTTACATCTACTTTGTAGATGAAGCAAATACTCTTAAATTTGAGATCACTTCTAACTGCAGAACTGCATGATAAACACAGGAAGTAGCTTTCAGTCAAAGTTTGCTTCAAGCGTTCATTATGTTTAGAGTATTCTAGAGCTACATGCATAAACTCATGAATAAAACATGATCAATTTTTCTCTGATCTAAGTATTTCATTTGAAGAATTCACCTTCTTAGTGGTATCATCTAGCCATACCATACCTCTTACAATGAAAAGTAATTATTTTTATTCCTGCATTCTAAAAGACTGAAATACATTTAAATTACAATAGATTTTAATTCTACTATTTTCAATTATAACTTTGGGTCTGTTTCCAATTAGTTAAGAATCACCTAAAGACACCAATTCTAAACTCTATAATTTTTAGCTGTGCTTAAAGACTTTTGTTCTCACATTTGAGAAGTACACAGCAGTTCAAAACATGGATTATAATAAAAATCTTTTNTGGGTAAAACATTTTAAGCATTTAATTCAGAACAACAACAAAAAATTATATCAAAGCCTTGCTAGTTAAACCTACCAATCAAAAAGGCTACACGGAAGGTTAGTGCTCAGCATTCTTCCCTACTGGTCCTCAGCA
>WEIV01002335.1:0-20547 GCA_013390005.1 Calyptomena viridis
AACCAAATTTAACTTGGGAGTTGGTACAAAAATTTATGCATATGTGAAATCATACAAATACGTATTAACCTTCCCAGTTCTTCCTCAGAAGGCTTTGGATTTATTAAGATGATTTGGCTAAATTTTTCAGAGATATTAATGAGTAAACTAAATAATCTTAACAAAACAAAACAAATTATTGAGTCTCCCTTCCTAAACCAAAAGGAGAGACAGCTATGGACTGCAAACAGCACACGAATAAAATACAGGAAAGTCTCTTACCAGCTCTCAAGACTTGTAACCATTTTTGGAAATACTTGTATTCTCACTTAAACATGTTTGATGTACTATTAAGTTGCCCACCATGTGTCCTAAGATGGCTTTTAACTTTACATCACTTCTTTTACCTATGCTAATCAATCACTTTAGCAGTAATTGTAAAAGAATGTGATAACAGCAATTTGCCCACTGAAAAAAAAGGGGAAAAACAACAAAGTTTGAAAAGGAATTGATTTTATTTATAACCCCACCTACAGTAAAACCATAGTTTTGGTTTTGTGCATGTGTTTGCATGAAAACCTTTTGTATGAGAACTTTTTGTATTTTGTATAAAAACTTTGTATGCTAAAAATTACATATTGGACCCATAACCAACAGACACACTATTGTGGAGTACTTCACACCTACTACCCATTAAGACAACAAAGCATCATATGTGTGCTAAAGGTTAATTTCTCATAATGTATAGAATTACCCAGTGGGACAAGAACATTACCTATAAATTCCTCCAACTACATGTGGATGTGGTTGAGAGAGAACACTATTTTACATGTATGTACATCTTTAACAAACCCATTCACACTTAATCCAGTGTGCAAAGGTAATCAATTGTACTGAGACCTGGAAATCCCTTTTTAGAGTCTTGGCTGATAAAATATGTATCTTAATACAAGACATGTATTTGTTGGGGATACCCCTATAGGGGAGTTAAAAATCAAAACCCATTGTGTAATTCTATGGCTCATTTCAAGTCCCAAATGTGCTTGATAGACAACTTGGACTTGCAAGACAAGCAGCTATAATGCACCACTTGGATTGGCTTGGGGATGTTCATAACTCAGCACACTAGTCTCAAGTACTGTGGTGGTATGTTTCTCAAATTGAGAATGGTTTGTTCCTCCCTGTCATCTGTATGCTTTGTTCTGTTAAAAAGTTCACTCCCTTTATTCCAGATCCTTCCCTGTCAATCCTCCAAACCAATCCCTTTGTTCTAGTCCCTTCCCTGTCAGTCATTAAGCCCCTCCTGGGAATTCTCCTAAACCTCGACATCCCATTTGCCCATGTGACTTTCCCAGCTCCACCCTTGGTTATTATTGGTTCTCCTCCTATGTCCATCCTTCCCTGATCCCTCCTATCCCAGTTGCCTATTGGCTGATTCCCATGTTTCCTCCCCCAGTTAAAAGTAGCTGCTCAGGGGTCTTCAGTGCTCTTTTGGGCATGCTCCCCTGGAGCTCACTTGGTGTATATCAATAAAGCTCTGGACTGCAGCACCCCAATTGAGACTCCTCCTCGTCCTTGTCCTCCAATGTTGTCCAGGGACCAGCCCGGTGTAGGGCGAAAGCTCAAAGATGTCGCCCTTTCTTTCGCTCTAAGGCGCAGCCCTGTCGTCCTGCTCAGGGGCTGTTCCCCCGTCCGGAGACCGCTGTCGCTGTGGCTAGCCCAGGTAAGAACAGTGAACAGTGGTCCGGCGTGACAAAGTATGGGATAGTGCTCCCATCCATTTGCCCAAATCATGTCTTTCATTATTCGTGATTATCATACAGTGGGGCAAAAGATAGCTTTTGAGCTTAAAGTAAATTTTACACCTTCTATATATCACGTAACACCAAGGGGCCTTAGAAAACATTATGTGGCAGGTACGTACCCTCAGTAATTGGACCACATATGCATTCGGAGAGCCTAACTTGCAAGTCCAACAAGTGTCAAAAATGGCTTTACAAAATCACTTGGCATTAAATATATTATTAAAAGAACAAGAAGTATGTGGAATGTTAAATCTTATTGAAACTAAATGTTATATTATCATTCACAATGCAATATCAATTGAAAAAGCCTGAGCCAAAATGAAAAAATGGCTAATCAAATATCAGAACTTTCTCAATTACTCCAATCCCAAGACTAGCTTCAAAGAATTAGCCCTAATACCTGGCTGATGTTCATATTCTAATCCTTGGGACTCATGGGGTGGGGACAGTGGCTAATGAGAACTGGGTTGATGACTACAATTCAATTTGTATTTTTTAATGATTGGAATAGCTATTGTATGCTGCAGAATTACTCGTGTTATTGCTTCTACCTCTCCTCTGTTTTGTTTCCTACAAACCTAATCTCCATCACTCCCATGGACAACCTGCAAACTGAAGAAAAGTTCCTGGAAGACTGATTGAGACACAGGGTGGTGTCAGGACTTAAAGAGCACAATGAACTGTCTCAAAATACTGTCAAAGAAGGAAATTCCCATAACATAAGCCACCACAACAGATAAACACAGATGGCAGAAAGGAAGGCATTAATTCCAAGGCCTAAACAGAGGTGAAGGTTTGGAATTAGCGCACTGGACAGAATTGCACTGTGCAGACAGCGAGAAAGCACACACTGGCCACAACAGGAAGCTGGGCCTGATGAGACAGATCTGGATAGCCTAAAAAATTCCCACCTGCAGACTGTAAGCACACCAGACAAAACTCCCACCATGGCAAGCTGTGAGAAAGGAAGCAAGCCCTTATACACATGCCAGCCCAAGTTGTGGGAACAGCATCTACTCCCGTGAAAACCTGGGGCTTGGACTGTATAAAAGTGGTACCCCAGAAGCACGACTTGGGAACCCTCACAACCAAGAAGAGTGGAAGAAGGACTGGCAGGACACTGTCAGAACCCATGTAGTGGTGATATCTTTATCTGTTTACTTAATCTGTCTCTCTCTTGTCACAGTTACAGGGGCTGAGACCGGTTTATCACTATGAGGGTATAACCAAAACCTGTATATTCTATACCCTCTATGTCATTCCTGATGGGCTGCTAATAATAAATCACTGATTGCAGCTTCCCAGGGCACACCTCACACCTCAGGCTACAATANAGGAGCTAATGAGCACCGTGCTGTTCCTGTCCCAGGGGGCTGGGTTGTACTTTGTCCTTGTGGGTCAAAGCCAGTTTTTTACCTTGTGTCATTGTATGTATTGTAACCTTTTTAGTAAATTGCAGTTCTGACTTGTGGTCTCTCTAAATTGGGTTCATTTCTCCCACTGGTTTACTTTGAAACCAGCACATTCATTCTCTCTCTCTCTTCCTATTTCTATCTCTACCTCATGCTTACTGTTAAATAAAATCCATACTATTGGCTTTGGCATATGGTCTCGTTTGCACCTTAATTTGGGCAGAGGTATCTTTTAAATATCAGATCCTAACGTCTGCTTCTCCTGAGCTTCTAGCATCTGGGAGAACCAATGGAGCTGCACAGACAGAGCTCCTCAGAGCTCCTATTGAAGGATGCAACCATCCAGATTTCTGGCTATGGGATGTGTGAAGGGATATTTCTAGAGGTGGAAAGTGATTGCAAACAAGACTGTGGGAGCTATGACCAGACTGATGAACTGCTCTGCTTGGTGGCCAAGCTGCAGGAGGAGGTGAGCAGCAGACTGAGGAGTATTTGAAAGTCTGAGAGGGAGACTGATCAATGGTGCTGTACTCTGCTATCCATGATGCATAGAAGCCAACTCGATGTGGCCACTGTGGAGGCAGGACCAGGATCTGTGTTGTGCCAGGAGGAAGGCAGTATCCCAAGGGTTAAGGAGGGGTGAAAGAAGGTTACAGCATGGAGCAGTAAGAGAAAGCAACCTCTTTACCCTCTAAGTTACTCCCTCAGATACCCTTGTAGAACATGTACAAGGCCCTGGATATGGTAAATGAAGTGCATGAGAAAGAGGAGAGACCTGTGCAAGCAGTCTTGTCAAGGTCAGAGAGACCAAGCCCTCACAACAAAGCCTATATTAAGACCGGCACTGAGAAGAAACAACACTGAGTTATGGTAATTGGTGATTCCCTCCTGTGTGGAGCAAAAGCATCTGTTTGCAGATCAGCACTTCTTTTCAGGGAAGCTTGCTACCTCCCTGGGGTCCAAATTAGGCATGTTGCCACAAAACTGAAGAGCCTAATTCAACCTTTAGACTACTATCCATTCCTGCTCTTTCATATGGGTACAAACAATGTCACAAAAAAAGTCTGAGGTCAATCAAAAGAGACTTCAGAGTCCAGGGAAGAATGCTAAAAAATTCAGGAACATAGTAAAACCGTGAGATTAGGTCCGTTGCTTAGAGCATGGTGCTAATAATACCAGTGTCATGGGTTTGATCCCTATACAGGCCATTCACTTAAAGGTTAGACTTGATGATCCTTGTGGGTCCTTTCCAACTCAGAATATTTTGTGAAACACTAGCGATTTCCTCAATCCTTCCAGTAATGGAAGGAGACTTTGGAAGAAACAGGCAAGCCCAGGATATCCATATCTGGCTCCAGGACTGGTGCCTGTACCAAAACTTTGGGGTTTTAAACCATTGAAGGGCTTCCTAAAGACAAGGTATGCTGGGGCCTGACGGGATCCACCTGTCCTGATAGGGAAAATGAGTCTGTGGGCTTAAGCTGGTGGGACTGATCAAGAGATCTTTAAAGTAGAATCAACGTGAGAAGGGGAGACCTACTGCAGTCCTGTTGGTAAGCCAAAGATGGGCATAAACAGGTTGAGAGTCTATGGGTAAAAATCAAGAACCAGACCAACGAAGGACATCTGGTGATGAGGGTCTACTACAGGATGCCTGATCAGGGGGAGCCTGTTGATGAGGCCTTCTTGCTTCAGCTACAGGAAGCATCACTTTCACAAGCTCTCATCCTGACGAGGGTTTTCAACCACCTGGATGTCTGCTGAGAAAGCAATACAGCTGGCTAGAAGAAATCCAGGAGGCTCCTGGAGTGCATCAATGACAACTTCCTGGTCCAGGTATTAGACAAACCAAACAGAGGTGAAGTGTTACTGGACCTGGTACTCACCAATGTGGATGAGCTCATTAAAGGAGTTAAGATTGGTGGCAGCCTGGGCTGTAGCAACCACACCCTGATTGAGTTTGTGATCTCAAGGAGTGTGAGCCTGGTAAGGAGCAAAGTCAAGACCCTGAACTTTGCAAGATCAAACTTCCAGCTGTTTAAGGAGTTGGTGAATGAGATCCTCTGGGTAACTGTCCTTAAAAACAGAGGGGCTGACCAGAGCTGGCAACTCTTTAAGGCTACTTTACTTAGAGTGCAAGAGTTCTCTATCCAAATCTGTAGGAAATTGAGCAAGGCAGGCTGGAAACCAGCATGGCCGAGCAAGGATTTGCTCCTCAAACTGAGGAGTAAGAAAGAAATACACAGCCAGTGGAAGCAGGGACATGTGACCTGGGGAGAATACAGGGATATGTGTAGGGATGGGGTCAGAAAAGCTAGGGCACAGATGGAATGGGACTTGGCAAGGAATGTGAAGAATAAGAAGGGATTCTATAAGTACATAGGTCAGAAAAGAAGGGCCAAGGAGAGTGTACACCCCCCATTCCCCCTTCCCCAATAAATGAGAAGGGAGAACTGGTGGCAACAGATATGGAGAAGGCTGAGGTACTTGATGAGTTCTTTGCCTCAGTCTTCACAGGCAGTCAGGCTTCCCACTTCTCTTAAGTCCCTGAACCTCTAGGTGGGGGTTGGGGGAGCGAAGTCCCTCTTGCTATAAGCAAAGAGCAGGGTTGAGACCACTTGATACTGAATAGGCACAGGTTTATGGGGCCTGATGAGATGTATCCCAGGGTTCTGAGGGAACTGGCTGATTTTTTTGCCAAGCCACTCTCTATTAGTTTTGTAAAGTCATAAAAATCAGGCTTGCTAGAGATAAGTCTAGGGGTGGCATGCTAATGATTGAGGGACAGTGTGCTAGTGAGGTCCTTCAGCCTGTTCCATGATGTGCTGAGTACACTGGAGCACATTGGAAATGTCCCTATACTAATGCACACAGCACCCTAGCCATCTAAGAGGACATAGGGGGTGGAGATCCCCACAACAGCAAAGACACAAGGGTTATCAATGTGTTAGAAAACCACTGAAGCGCCTGTTCCTACAGATGTTCTTGTAGGAATTGGGACTTCTGCCCCAAAAAGGTGGCAGGATCGATAGCTCAAGTAAAGTGCATCTACACCAATGCATGCAGCACAGACAACAAACTGGAGGAAATAGAAGCCACTGTGCAACTAAAAAAGTATGATATAGTTGCAATCACAGAAACACAGTGGGATGATTCATACAATTGGAGATGGACAATGGCTCTAAACTCTTCAGAAGGGATAGGTAAGGAAGGAGAAGCAGTGAGGTAGTCCTCTATGTTAAGGAGTATCTCAATTGTTTGGAGCTTAATGATGGTGATGCTATGGTAGAGCATTTAGGGGCAAGAATCAGGGGAAGATGCCTGATGCCCTAATCAGTCTCTTTATTATTATAGTCTAGTTTTCTCTAAGTTAAAGAACTATTAACAAAGCGCTTCCTCCTACAGCACACAGATATGTCTGTATTCAGACTACTGTGAACCTCTGCATTTAAGAAAAAAGTTACGTATCTTCTCAAAATATTACATTTAACATCTCTAAACATTTAGAAGACAACAGAAGTCATAAACTGTAAGCAAAACTTACAATAAAAGTTTTTTCATACCTAATAGAATTACAAACTTAGTGTACAATGCAAGAACTTGTAATCAAGAGACTTTGCTTTAATTAAATATTTGATGCTATCTCTCAGTAGTCTTATATTTCCTTTAATATAGTCTTCAAACACCATCATGTATTTGGTTTGTATGGCAAGGTTTTGGTAGCAGAGGGGCTACAGGGGTGGCTTCTCTGAGAAGCTGCTAGAAGCTTTCCCTATACCTGATGAAGCCAATGCCAGCTGGCTCCAAGATGGAACCACCGTTGGCCAAGGTCAAGCCAATCACCGATGGTAGTAATGCCTCTGGGATAACATATTTAAGAACAAAAAAAAAAGCTATTGTACAGAAGCAAATTGCAGCCAGAGAAAAGAGGAGTGAGANAGTCCCCTATAAGAATCACAGGCCTAAATAGAAAGTGCTCTTCCCTGGTTGCCTCTGATAAGCTTGGACCCTCCATGGGGCTCCCTGTCCCTGGAGTGAAATAAACTTATATTATATGCAACCACGAAGAGTCACCTGCACTTCTTCGTCCTCCGTTCACTAGCCTACCCTTGAGAGCGTGCAAGGGCACACACACCTCTTGCAAGCTCTGAAGCACCTTCTGAGCTGGACCTCCTGACTCGGAGGCCTCCTGACTGGAAGGGCCCTCTCCTATCCGGTGCCTGATGGCCGAAGCAATGCCTGGGCTGAAGAGGGAGTGGGGCAAGCTGTGGGGGTGGCTATAATGGTGGAGCAAACATCCACTTGCAGCCCATAGAGGGCTCCATGCCAAAGCAGGTAGATGCCCAAAGGAAGCTGTGACCCCATGGGAAGCCCATGCTGAAGCAGGCTCCTGGCAGAATCTGTGGACCCATGGAGAGAGGAGCCCATGCTGGAGCAGTCTGTTCCTGAAAAACTGCACCCCATGGAAGGGACCAAAGATATTGTGGAGCCAGATGAGCACAGATGTGGGACTATTGCTGGCAGCACAGCCAGTGCAGATAAAAACCAAGGGGGGTGTTCCACCTGCAGTAAAGCAGTATACTATCCCAAGGGAAGCACATCCAAGTATTCAAAACCTAAGTGATGTGGTTTTAAGAAACAGTATTCTAAGGGAATGCGAGTCCCCTTATAATACCCCATTATTACTAGTTACCAAAACCAGAATTGATAGAAAAAGTAGTCCAGGATATAGATTTGTACAGGACCTAAGAAAAATTAATGAGCCCATAACAGTGCCACATCCAGTGGTACCAGATCCATCAATCATTTTATTACAAATTCCACACTGGGCAAGGGTATTTGTGGTCATAGATTTAACCACTGCAGGTTTTAGTATCCCAATGGAAAAAGAAAGCCAGCTACTGTTTGCTTTTACTTGGGAAGGGAAACAGTTAACTTGGATAAGATTGCCTCAAGGCTTTGTGGAAGCACCAACTATATTTTAACAAATATTGAAAACAGATTTGGAAGATGTACAACTACCCCAGACATTCAGTGTTAGTACAGTATGTGGATGACTTATTGATAGTGAGCAATTCAAAAGATAAGTGTACAGTATCTACCAGTTATGTACAGAATTGGTTGGGAAAGGACACTGCATCTATCTAAACTACAGCTGTGTCAGACAAGTATTTGGGATTCATCCTAAGAGAAGGGCAGAGGTTAATAGATCCAGACAGAATTCAATTGATCATAAATTTACCCCAGCCTGTAACAAAAAAGCAATTACGGATTTTATTTAGGACAAGTAGGGTTCTGTAGACCATGGATTCTGGGGCAGGGAGAGTTAATTAAGCCCTTAACTGAAGCAACAAAGCAGGAATAATTGGAACTTTTTACAGAAGGCCCAGAAAGAAAGCGAGCATTGGAAACTACCAAGAAAGCTTTAATGACTGCGCTGGCATTAGATTTGCCAGACTATACTAAGCCTTTTTATTTGTATACACATGAGAGAATGGGAGTAGTTACCAGAGTAAATACACACAAACTTGGGACCATATCAGAGGCCTGTAGCATATTATTTAGTGTTATGGTTTGACTCCGGCTAAATGCCGAGAGCCCACACACAGATCTAAAATTTCACAGAGAAGGAAAAAAAAAACAAACCTTGACTTTTGTGATAAGGATTACAAGCAACTGTTTATTAACTATTTCACAAGCAAAACAGGCTCTAACTTAGAATATTAAGTATTCACTACTACTACTACTACTAAAATCAGAAATTAAGAGTTTAAGAGCGAGAAGTTTGATAGATGTTACAGACACCTTTCTCCCCCCACCCCTCCCTTTTAAGATCTTTCTCCTACCCTCAGCAGCTCGGGAAGATGGGAGTGGGGGGATTATAGTCAGACGTTGACTTGCTGCTGTTCAGAAGAGAGATTCCCACCCCAGCTTTCCTCGTGGGGTCTTCTCCATGAAAACAGTCTGTTACAAACTGCTTCTTAGATTTTATTACTGACAACAGCTTATTCAGGTATTGTTGTCACGTAAGTCACTTTACCATAGGTTCAGTCATTCAGATGCCAGCTGCTTGGCTGCTTCAGCATGGGTCTCCCCAGGCCACCAATCCTCTCCAGCATGGGTCTCTTCTTCCCACGGCCCACAGGACTCCATCAGGCCCCCTGCTCCAAACATGGACATCAAACATCCCACAGGATCACAGCCTCTCTCCTCCAGCACTTATCTGCTCCAGTGCGGAGATCTTCCAGTCTTTCCACGGGTTTGCAGGCGAATCTTCGCTCCCATGATCCCCCACAGGTTGCTGGGGCCCTATTCCAGTGTTTAAGGCATCTTCTCTTTCTCCTTCCCTCTGACCTTGGTGTTAATCAAACTTCTCACTCTCCTCTCTCTTAAGCAGCCATGATGTTCTGCCTAGCTTTTTTTTTCTCTTCTCCTTCTTTAATGTGTTATCACAGAGGTGTTGTTGGCTGACCTTGGGCTAACTTGAAACTAAGAACTTTCCAGCAGCTTCTTAAAGAAGCCTCTCTCTCATAGCCCCCCCAGCTAATAAAAAACTCTGGCTACTTAAAACCACAACATTTAGCTAAGTTAGACCCTGTTGTATCTGGTACTCCTCAGTTGTTATGGTGTAACAGTATTTAAAACTGTTCCTTTATACCTGGGGAAAAAAAAAAATAAAGCCTGGGGGGGGGGGGGAAGTGGGGGGGAACTTACTGCGGAGCTCAGAAGCAATGTGTGCTCAGGGCTGGTGGCGCTGGGTTTCCACCGGGGCCCTGGGCTGGGCCGTGGCAGGAGAAGGGCTGCCCCAGGCCCCCGCTGCCGCTCAGCCACCGCTGCGGGGCTGCCCCGGCCTCCTCCGCAGGGCTGCAGCATCTGTACGGGACTGGTGCCGCACCAAGACCACTGCCGCCGCCTGGTGTCATTGCTGCCTGCTCCCACAGCGGCTGTGGCAGCCGGTGCAAGTGGGAACAGGGGTGGCCTGGGAAACTGATGCCATTAAATAGCATGCGGCAAGGCCAGCATGCGCAAAACAAAACCACACGGCAAGACAAAGGCTGTTTTCCATGCCTGGGAACTGGAAGGAGGTGGGGCAGAACCGAGGATGGGGCAGACACGGTGGCAGTTTGTCCTATGCGAGGCAAAGCCACGCCTATAAAGGAGCAGGGGGGCGGATCCAGAGAACTGTGCAGGCGCGATCACAGTGAATTCTGAGAGAAGATGGAGGCCATTTATAAACAGCTGCCGCCATTGCACATGTGCCACTTGAGACTCGCCGAGACACCGGAGAGGAGCCCTGTGCTCCCTCTGCTGCCGCTATCTTAGCCGCTGTCCGCAGCCTCGAGCAGCCTCCACCACCCCCTGCTACCTGCAGCTGCAGCCTCTGAGGATTTTTATTCACCATCTCTGCACCCAAGAGGATCCTACCTGCAGCTCTCTGGTTTGGTCAAAAACTCTAACCCCCCCCCGCCAGCCCTCAGGAGCCCCTGGGTTCCCTGCATCCTTTCCTGTGTCACCTCCAGCCCCTGGGAGCCACTTGTGGTTTCCCAGACCCTTCCCTTGCAGCACCCCAGCCACCAGGGAGCTCTCTGCAACCCCCACAGACCCCTCGCGGCACCAGAGCCATCTGGGAGAGCCCCTGCGACCCCATAGACTGTTCCTGGCACCCCAGCTACCCCGAGAGCCCCTGTGACCCCCAGAAAGACCTTCCGGCAACCTCCTGCTACCCTCAGTCGCCCCCTGCCAGTCATTGAAGTGCACAACCTCCCGCTGCTCTCACCACCCCCTCTGGCCATTGAAGTGCACAGCACCGTCCTGTAACTCCCCCTCCGTCTCCCTCTGCTGGTTGCAGCTGTTGCTGCACACAGGACATACAAGGAAAAGAGACAACTACTACCTCAAAGAATTCTGATTTTTGTAATAGTTGTGGATTTCTATTGTTTTGTTTACTGCTTACATCCAAATCACTATCTCATATACACATACACACATTTACATATATATAAATAAATAAATATATAATTTTTTTTTCAATAGTTTTTTTTTCTTTCTATTCATCTTTTTGATCTTGTATTCCTAAATTAAAAATATAAACTGTCCAAACCAGGACATCAGTGTATTAGGGCTATAGCCACAGCAGCTGAGATGGTAGAAAAGAGCCATCCTTGGATCTTAGGGTATCAGTTGTATGTACTTGTACCTCATGAGGGGGAAATACTGTTGAATCAATATGTAACTCAGGCGCTATCACTACAATGAGCTCACATGTATGAGCTTATTTTGCTGATGGCAGACAATATAATTTTAAGGCATTGGAATTCCTTGAACCCTGCTGCTGCACTCTTGCCATTGCCAGAAGATGGTACCCCACACCAGGATTGTGGAAAAGTCATTTTGACACCTAGCAAACCACAGGAGGATTTAAAAGATGAACCTATGTTAAATCCCGATTTAACCTTGTATGTGGATGGATCCTCATATTACCAGGATGGAAAGTGTGTGACGGGATACGCAGTTGTGGACAACAAAGGTGTGCCAAAATCCGGAGTCTTGCTAGCAGAAATAAGTGTGCAAGGTGCAGAACTCATAGCCCTTACACAAGAGGTGAAACAAGGTAAAAACAGGCGAGTGAATATTTATATTGACTCACGGTATGCTTTTGGAGTGTGTCATACCATAGGAATGCTATGGAAGGAGAGAGGATTTCTAACTACAGCAGGAAAAGAAGTGGCAAATGAAAAACAGATAAGGAAACTGCTAGAGACTATATATTTGCGAGAGCAAATATTGGTGATATACTGTGCAGTCCATACCCTGGAGGACAATCAAGTCACCCGAGGAAATGCCCTGGCTGATGCCACAGCAAAAGCAGCAGCCAGACAGCAGGTACTGGTTTCTATGCTTGTGATTCTGAATCTGGAAGGACCAAACTTACCAAGTATAACTGAATTTACAAAGATGTCAGCCTGGAGAAGAAATTGGGAAAAGTGAGGAGCTGTCTAAGACCGATGGAGTGTGGACAATAGGAGGAAGGTCTGTTTTACCGAAAAAAGTATTTAGTGGTCATTGTTAGATGTTTCCACAATAAATCTCACAGCCAAGCTGAACACATCGCAAACCAAGTGCAATGAATGTGGGCAGCACTGGGAATTTATGCTGCTGCAAAAAGGATTTGGGGGGGATGCAAAACTTGTCAGCAATTTATTGTTACCAAGACCCCTGAGTATGCATAAGGTGTACAACCTCCAGCATGCTTTCCTTTTCAGTAGATGGTTACACAGACATGCCATCATTGTTAGCATATAAGCATTTGTTGGTGATAGTGGACCAATTAATGGGGTGGGTAGAAGTTTTTCTTACCCAAATGGAAGATTTAGGAACCATAGTAAAAATTTTACTGAAGGAAATCATTCCTAGGTATGGAATACCAAAACTAATAGATTTGAATAGAGGCTGACACTTTGGAGAAGCTACATGCATTCAAAGATTTAAGGCATTGAGGATTTTACAACAATTACATACTCCTTACCACTCCCAATTGTCAGGGAAAGCAGAAAGGATGAATAGGGCAATCAAAGAAAACTTAGCCAAAGTATGCATGCACACAGGATTAAAATGGCCAGAGGCTCTAAATCTAGTTTTATGGAACATAAGAAATGCACCCAAGCAACCCATAGGACTATCTCTGGCAGAAATATTGTTTGAGAGACATTTGGCAGTGCCTGGGACTTATATGCCAGCAAGGACCAGCCTATTATATGGAGATGAATGAGTGACACAATAGGTATTATATGCGCAACAAACCTTTGAAACTTACAAGCAACAAGCTTATTGGTATCAGGGAGTGCCACTTGAAAAAGTACATGACATTCAACCTGGAGATCAAATATGGGTAAAAAATTATCAGAGAAAGAATAAATTTGAACCGAAATGGGAATGTCCTTACACTGTATTACTGTGTACTTATTATGCAATTAAAGTTGCATGAAAAGATTCCTGGATTTATCATTCACACGTAAGAAGGCTGGTCACTGACAGCCACAGAAATTTCTAACTTCATTTTCCATCCCATGATAGTCTTGTTGGCTTTGATTTTGTTATGTCTATCACATTAATGTGATATATCAAAATACTGAAAATGAATAGGCACTTTGATAAATTCTGGGAGCTCTGTCTAAAATATTAGCAGGTATGCTGAATAAAACCAAAGGGGGATTGTTTGGGATTAAAATAAGTTTATTTATAAAATATTAGAAATTAATTGTGCAGATTTAAGTTTAATTGTAACTTGCTCACAGTTTAGCATGAATGGGTCCTGCTCAAAACTTGGCGTAGGTGAACTTTAAATGAACTCCATTTATTAGCATGAATGGCTAAGCAGGGGAGGAAACAGACAGACTGGATACCTTCAGAAAGGGCTCCATGGCTGCTCCAAGTTGGAAGATAAGAACAGTTAATAGCCTGCCCAGTAGATATGGAGAAAGAATCCAATGAGGTGCTAGAAGACCCCAGACCATAAATCACCATTGGACCAAGAGGTGCATGCAGTGCGTGCAAGGATCAGGTGCACAGACTATAAGGGTATAAAGGCTCAGGGATTTTTGTTCAGGGTTCCTCTCTGGAGGCACCCAGCTCAAGCTGAAATAAATCATCTCTGGCTCAGAACCCAGGGTCCAAACCCGTCTTTAACAAATAGGACAACTCATTTTTCTTCATAAATTCTTACTTTTACACAAGACTAGGTGGAAATTGCCTATTTTATTTAAAAGGTACACTCTATTAGGAGGTGCAGAAGCTGGTAGCTCAATACAGGCAAGGCTACCACAGTGTCAGGTTAAAAAAATAGCAAGACTGAGCGTGTATTTCAAATAGGCACACTTGCACACAATATATGCACACAAAGCCAGCCACACACAGCAACACAGACAGAAAAGTATAGCAGCACTCACAAACAGCACCAATTGCCTGTTCCTCTCTCTGGCTTATCAGGATGAAAGCCCGTTAATGGAAAATACATACATATGCACAATATCAATCCCTCCAGTAGCTGGCCCCATTCCTGGCAACTGGGCATGAGAACTCCCAAGGCCTGTAGTCCCACTCTAGCTGTTGGTACTCAGAACTCATGCATGTGCACATGCACACACATGCACACACTAGATTCCTCCAGTAACTGGCCTTAGACACTCAGTCTATCCAATAGCTGGCACCTGGATCCCCTGGTCTTCCAGTTGCCTGGCAGACACATGTGATTTAGAAATAGGGGTTTAGTACAAGTTTTAATATAAGGTTTTAAGAAACCTATAATGCTAAATTAGAGCTGTATGTAGGTTTTCTCTCTTTCTCTCCTTTTGCCTATTACGTAGAGATAAGGTAGGAATGAGAGCAAAAGAAAAACAAAAGTATAATCCAGGGGGCTGCGAGACAGAGGAGGGAGATAGCATGGAACACACCAGACTTCTTGGCAGCTCGCAGAACCAAAGTTGTGGTTTAGCTATGTTTATAACAGACTGTTCTCTCGACCAAGGGTCCTGATAAACCTGAGGAAGAGTATAACCTTCATCCCCAAAAGACCCTTTGGGACCCCCAAAAGGGGGAGAGATGGGGAGATTTATGCTAATAAGTTATTGGAATTAATTTTAATATGCATCGCCTATTCCTGGAAATATGATGTATATTCATAAGTTAGTCATGCATATGTATAGTTTAGGTGCATTTAAGCACGGTTGACTAGTTGGGGGGGGGAGGAAATGGGTATAGGTGAGAATCCTTTTTCATTCCCTGCAGGGGGGCAATAAATTTTTATAACTGCTTGCAAGCTTTTGAAGTTTTTTGGAGTCCGCAATTTGCAATTCACATGCACACACACACAAATAGGTCGCTCCAGTAGCTCATCTGGACTTACAGCCTTTCCAGTAGCTGTCTCTCAGACCCTCTGGTCTCTCCAGTAACTGCCCCAGACTTACAATCTCTCCAGTATCTGGCTCCCAAGCCTCTCATCCTATTTTCTGGCTAGTCCAGCTTGAATTTTACTAGCTATTACAAATACCCACACAACTGGAAGGCACTACAGTTGCTGGGACCTCGGACTCACGAGCCCCTATAATTCCATGGGTCTTTCTGCTGGCATTTAGACCACTATGCACACATGTAAAATAGAGAACCGCCTCGCCTAAGAAGATTAGTTGGGGAGTTTAATAAGAGAAGACAGACTTGTATCGATCAGGTATAGGGCATGTCCAGACAAGTGTACTGACCAGCAACATGACTGGGCCTTTTATCCCCTTATCCCTCTATTTTCCCATGCTTACTCCTCTCCAATCCACCTTGATACCACTCTTCCCTTGCCTTTGGGCTTTCCCCTAAATACCTTACACTAAGTCTTGCACAATCCCAAAATGCTCTTCCTGCAGCCTGTGAGTCCTATATCCCTGAAGATAGAACACACACACACATTCCCCAGAGTCTGCACAGTAATATAAGGGGAGCCTCTTGTTGATTCCTCTCAGCAGGTCTCACACCCAGACAACAGTCTGACTTGCAAAAATAAGGGTTCATTTGAACCCAAAATAATACAAGTGTACAGAAAAAAGTAAAAATTTATAGAAAATAAAAACCCCTATGCCAGATCATTTAAATATTACCCACGTTCTACCTTGAGGAATTCTCAGACATTTCCTTATAATGTAAACATAACAAAGAGAATGGCTTCATGACCATTCCCACTCATTATCACAGAGAATCTCTCTTTTCAGACAGTTAACAAACCCACAAAAACTACAATTGTTTACAAGGAAAAGCAATACTATGAAAGTACTATCTTTAATACGGTAATTGTACAGTCTTTATAATAACAAGCCTCAAGAACTTTAATGCCTACTTCAGTAAAGCTTTAAACTTGTTCTGCTCCTCTCCCCCACTTCTTTCTTTCTCTTACCACTGCACGTGCTTCTTAGTTATTGGCTTGTACTTTCTCCAAATACACAACCCAAACATCTGCCTGTCATACTACACATCCATCTTGCTTTTTCTTGGTCTCATAAGCAAGGGTAACCCCAATGGCTTAACGATTTAAGGTTTCTAATTTTTTTCCTGTTGGCAAACACAGGAAGTATCCAAAATATACCACAATACGATCCCCTTCCAGTTTTGCATAATTTTTACATGCCTCAGTCGGCAAGGTGGCAGCAGCAGTGACTGAGGTAAGTCTGGGGGTGAGGGTTAGATCAAGCTGTACAGGGGGATTCCCAAGCTCAAGGACATCCAAGCAGCAACCAGCAGCACTGAGCCTCCTCAGGACCCGGAAGGCCTCAGCAGCCAAACAGGTGAGGAGGGGGCAGTGCCAGGAGCATCTGGAAGAGATTTAAATGGGTCTAGGGAGCACAAGCAACCTGAATGCAAACAAGAATGGGCAAACAGGAGTGTGGTGCAGCAGTGAGGGCGTGGCACAGCAGTTTGCACAGCAGTTTGTGCAGGCAGGGTGAGCAGGAAGGGCTCCTCTCCAACCATCGGGGAGCAGCCAATAGAGGCAGCAAACAGACTCAGTATCTGGTGGAGAAGAGCACGATAAGATCCTTTCAGTCCCAGCCTTATTAGCGTACTAGTTAAGCTTCTTCAGTTATGGTTTTGACATGCTGTAGAGCTCAATCCCCAGTAGCTACAGGAGTCACTGAACCAGCCATGTTAGAGGCCTCCAGCCAGACTTGCTGATGGTAGATGTAGGTCTCCAAGTCACAGGTTGCCAGGAGTACCTGATGCCTCTCCGCAAGTCTGGGGCAGACATGCAGTTATTTTGCAGAAGGTGTGCCGTGGCTGAAGAGCTGTGTAGCCAGGTGAAGGAGCTACAGAAGGAAGTGAATAGGCTATGTAGTATTTGAGCAAAGGAGCAAGAGATTGACCAGTTATTCATAGAGACGCTACAGTCTCAAGACTCTCGGGACTCTTAAACCTCCATTGCAGTGGAGAAGCAGATGGATTCAGAACCCTGCAAGGTAATAGTCAAGGGTCTGTTGAAGATGAAGGCTGAAAGTAGGTCACTGTGAGTACCAGGAAAAAGGTTCTTCCTCCTTCTGAAAGCTTAACAAATAGGACTTGGCATCTTCTACAACAGGTATGAAACCCTGGAACTAGAAGACAAGACAACTGATGAGGTGGGCAAAGGTCCTTCTGGGACAGAGGAGCCTCCTAAAGCAACACCACCTGTACCCCACATCACGACTTCCTCTGTTAAGAGGAAAAGAAGGGTAGTTGTAATAGGAGACTCGCTTCTAAGCAAAATGGAGGGCCCAAAATGCAGACCAGACCCAACTCACAGGGAAGTCTGCTGTCTCCCAGGGGCTCTGATAAGGGGCATTACTGGAAAACTCTCCAGTCTAATAAGGCCCTCTGGTTACTATCAGCTTGTTATGGGTTAGATTCCTTTTGGGGAAATTTTCACATTACCAATATGATGCTGGCAAACTGAGGAAAGGAAAAGGTAACCCAACTAAGCCAAGGACAGAATTCCTCAGCAGAGGTGGGGGTGGAGGGCTCCACTGTCTTTTGGCCTGAGAGCTAATAGCCCTTGATAGCAGGAAAATTGATCAAGGAAAGCCAATTGATGTAATCTTTTTGGATTTCAGTAAAGCTTTTGACACTGTGTCTCACAGGATCCTTCTGGACAAAACGTGCAGCACACAGCTGGATAAACACATCATGTGGTGGGTGAGCAATTGGCTCAAAGGTCGAGCACAGACAGCAATAGCAAATGGGGTAACATCAGACTGGCAACCTGTCCCTAATGAGGTTCCGCAGGACTGCATCTTAAGCCCAGTGCTCTTCAACATCTTTATAAAAGACTTGGATGCAGGACTTGAAGGGATACTAAGCACATTTGCCAATGACACAAAACTGGGAGGAGCTGTTGACTCCCTCGAAGGCAGAGAGGCCCTGCAGGGAGACCTTGAAAAATTAGAGGGCTGGGTAATCTCCAACCATATGAAGTTCAACAAGGGAAAGTGCCGGATTCTGCACCTTGGATGGGGCAACCCCCAGATATACGTACAGACTGGGGAATGAGATGCTGGAAAGCAGTGTAGTGGAAAGGGACCTGGGAGTCCCAGTCAACAGAAAGTTGAACATGAGTCAGCAGTGCCCTGGAAGCCAGGAGGGCCAACTGTGTGTGATGAATTGAAATGCTGTTGATGTCTTAAACATTGTCAAAATTGTAGAAAGCCATTTTGTTAAACTGCAAGGAAGCAACTGCCTGTCTGTGAAGCACCCCCCTTCCCCAATATGCTTCCTGGCTGGAATTTGGACTGTCAAGGAGAACTTGAGATAAGACTATTGTCTAATCACCTCAAATCTGAGAAGAAGTAAACAAGACTCTTGGGTGGTAGAGGAAAAGGGCTTGGGGTTTGTGACAGTGAAATCACATCAAACAGGAGTAAACCCCCCTCCAGGAAGACCACATACACACAGGCAGCTGAGAAGGGGTCATAAACCAATAAAGACCCCAAAGCACCCCCCTGACTCATTCCTGAGGCCTTCCACCACCAGAGGACTGTACGTGATCCAAGTGAGGCAACAAATCCGGAGCCTATCGCAAGTGACTGCAAAGCTTCCCCTCACCCCCCAGGGGAGGTGCCTGGCATCTCCTGAATGTATATTAATTCTCTGCACTCTATGATTTGGGGAACCCTCACCACTAAGGACCAGAAGATGACCCACAGGACACCACCGCATTCCACGGAGTGGTGATACTTTTTCTATTAATCTCTGTCATTCTCTTTCTTCCTCCTCCCTCCCCACGTTTTCCTATTTCTTTCTCCATCTCAGCCTCACATTTACTGTTAAATCAAATCTATACTATTGAGTTTGACATATGGTCTCATTTGCACTTTAATTCGGGCAGAGGCATTTCTAATAATTTTAATAACCAGAGCATAACACCATGTCCTGGAGTGCATCAGGCAAAGCATCGCCAGCTGGTCAAGGGAAGTGATCGTCCCACTCTACTCTGCACTGGTGCAGCCTCACCTTGAATATTGTGTGCAGTTTTTTAGCATAAGAAATGCTAAGCTTTTATAGAGCATCCAAAGGAGGGCAATGAAGATGGTGAAGGGCTTTGAGGGGAAGCCATATGAGGAGCGGCTGAGGTCACTTGGTCTGTTCAGCCTAGAGGAGAGGAGACCTCATTGCAGTCTACAACTTCCTTTTGAGGGAAAAAAGACAGACAGGCACTGCTCTCTTCCCTGTAGTGACCAGTGACAGAACTCGAGAGAATGGCATGACGTTGTGTCAGGGGAGATTTCAGTTGGATATTAGAAAGTTCTTCACCCAGAGGGTGGTTGGGCACTGGAACAGGCTCCCCAGGGAAGTGGTCACAGCACCAAGCCTGACAGAGTTCAAGAAGCATCTGGATGTTACTCTTAGGCACATGGTGTGACTCTTGGGGATGGTCCTGTGCAGGGCTGAGTTGGACTCGATGATCCTTGTGGGTCCACTCCAACTCAGCATATTCTGTGATCACACCACCACAAACCCACTAAGACAAGTGCTACATGTTGACAATGGTGTAAACAACCACTGGATGGTGGGAGACGTACCCTACACCTCACACCACTGCCCAGAACACCATCTTGAGCCTTGAAAAGCAAATCCTTTGGCAACATGGCACCCCAGAAAGAATTGAGTCAGACAACATGACTCATTTCAAAAATATCCTCATAGACACCCAGGCCAGAGAGCATGGTATTGAGTGGGTGTATCATATTCCCTATCATGCACCAGCCTCTGGGAAAATTGAAAAGTACAATGGACTGTTAAAAACCACATTGAAAGCAGTGGGTAGTGGGACCTGCAAACATTGGGATCTACATTTAGCAAAGGCTACCTGGTTAGTTAACACTACAGGCTCCACCAGTTGAGCTAGCCCTGCCCAATCAGAACCACTGCATATGAGAAATGTGTTAGGGAAGACAGTTTGGATTATTCCTGCCTCAAGCAAAGGCAAACCCATCCATGGGATTGTTTTTGCTCAAGAACCTGGGTGCACTTGGTGGGTGATGCAGAGGGATGGGGAAATGCAACGTGTACCTCAAGGGGATTTGATTTTTGGGTGAGAACAGTCAGTAATGATGAATTGTACGATATTGGTTGCTGAGTGACACTGCCACTGCGTGCCCTAACTACTCTGGACAATGAGTATGGACTGCTCCAGATACACCAGTCATGATCTCCTGATGCAGATTGCAACCAGCCAACAGCACACCACCCCTGGAAGACATCTAGGACAGATAGAACCCACAGTCATGGACTTAATAAACTCAACAGACATCTTAGAGGGACGGCCATTGACTGTGGAAATTATACCT
>WEIV01002340.1:1966-13167 GCA_013390005.1 Calyptomena viridis
TCCTAAATCCTTGTGTTTGATCCCAGATTCTTCTGTAGATGGCCAGATAATCCTACTCTCCGTATGCTGTGAGCACTGAATTTGCGTAAATTCATATCAGAACACATTGGTGATCTGCTTTAGCTTTGATCTGCTTTTCTTTTTGGGTAGTGTAACACTGAGATCTCTTGAAAGCCTGTCTGTAATACATGGTTGTTTACAAACCACTCAATACAGAAGTTGCAGCACATATTTGTGTTGTCTGATAATCCTTTGTCAATGATGGATGAATATCAGGTGTCATTTCTGATTCTTTTGGATGTGTCAGCTGCCTCCAGTACTGTTGACCATGAACTGACCTGCACTCTGGCAGTCTGGAAGCAAGAACAAATGACATGAGTTGTACAGCTCAGAGTTATGTGCAGTTTTGAGCCCTGAAGCATAATGGCAGTGGGTTGAGGCAGGGATTATTATTAGCATCTCTTCTCTGTTAAAAAACCCACAGGTGATACTTCATTTCACAGCATTTTTATTAATATGTTTACCTATTAACAGTTTGATAATATAGCTTTGCACTTACCTAAGTCTCTGCTGACTTGTCATATGAATTTAAAAAATGCTGTAAGCTTATACAAAATGTTCTCAACAAATATTTTCCCCACAGTCTTTTGCCTTTAACTCATACTTCCTCAAACTGCCCCAAAAAATAGATGAAAAAAGGCCCCATACAACAAGCTCAGAAATGCAACCTGCCTTCCCCCTTCAACAAACAGCCAAGCAACTTAGTCTTTGTTGGACCTGGGAGTACGGGGTGGGCTTTATAATCAAATATGAAGGCAACTCTGCTACATAGTTCCTCTTGTCCTTGTTCATACATTGCCAATATCTCTGCTGTTCTCAGAGTTGCATCATACTAATTTCCTCCATTCATAAGAATTTGGGTTATACAAAGCTCCAAGGGTAGCTTTGATACTCTGTATTTCACTTTAAATGACAGCAGAGGAATTGCTATACTTTTCTGCTTCCTATTCTCTGCGGGGCAGCTGAAGTTGTCTCTAAGTTGCAGACCCAAAATCAACAGCCTGAAGTCCACCTGGAAACAGTTGACAACCACCTAGACATGGGTTCAAGCACTGCCTGGGTGTACAGCTGCTCTTAGGAAATCTGTGTGAGCCAACAGATAGTGCCACCGGGTGATCCTAGCATCAAGGGACACTAGGAGAATTTTGCCTCCCAAGGTGGGAAAAGCATGGATGGCACCAATAATGCAGTTGGAAGGGGACTAAGTTCTTGATCCAATTTGTATGCCAAAACATGTTGCACTGTGTCGGCTCAAGCATGGGAGGAGTCATGTTTAAACTACTTGTCAGGTACAAATATACGATAAGTAGGTACAAGCTTCTCTACCTTGTATGTACTGGCCTTCTAAACACAATTAGTCAGAGAGGTAGGTAATTAAGTGGAGAGATAATGATTAATAGTCAATTCAGATCAGTCTATCACAGACATTCTGGGTAAGCACTATGAGGATACGAAATTTTGCATTTTAAAAAGCGGTGCAGTAGAGGGATTTGGTTTTTCATTTGAAGATTCAGTTACATCTCAGCATAGCTTTATGGTTAGATATGGCCTATGAAATCCTACATTGACAAGACACATAAAGGTTAGATTCACATCCTCTTCCAAGAGTAATAAGACATTTTAACATGCCTTCCAACATTGTATTAATTTCTCTAGTTCTTTTCTGCGGAGAGGAATAAAAAGGTGATTGATTTCACAATCCTGACATTTGTCCACTTGCTGTGGCTTTTTTTAGCCCCTCTTTAGCTAGAAAGACAAGTACCGGGAAGCAGATGGATTTCCCTGAGGGTCCTGAACTAGTGCCGTGCCACAGCCAACAGCTTCAGCCACTTGGAAAAAGTGCAATGTTGTGTCTTCCAAAAACTGTTGCCAGAGCTTCATAATATTTGATGATTAGACCAGGGTTGTTTACTGTAGGATGGCAGTTACACTAAGTGCAGATTTGTGGCTTTCTTACACACTGGCTCAATCTGTTGGTGTAACACTTTGCACGAGGTTATAAAGCCAGTAAAGCATTGGCCGAGTTGTAGTGCTATTTAGTAAACTTTTCAAGTCTTTGCTTTGCTCTTTCCCGAGTACTAAGCATAGATGGATTTCAATTGTCTTGTAGTTTTATAAGAAATGAAATTACTATGCGTAATCAATTACTGTTAGATTGGTCCATTATCTGGCCTCAAATCTGCCTACTAATCTTATAATACTCAACCCCAGCCTCTGTTCGTTGCCATACCAAGCTGCCTTCTCCATCAGCTGTTAGCAGCTCTGTGTTTTTTCTCTAAGACGTCTACCCAAGGCACCAGAGGCAGCTGCTCATGATTGTTTTAACATCAATGACAATGTTTTTCAGTTGTAAAGTATTTCCAAAGTTTGTTTTCCTTAGTGAAATGAAAACAACAAAAAGAGTAAATCTGTTTGTGTAACTTTTTTGCACAACTTTTACTTACAATTTTCACTGTAAGGCTTCAGTTGACTAGGATCTTTTGGTTTAGTTTTGTTCTTCATTATTCTATAATCCTCTGTGGCTTGAGACAACAGGGATTGAGTTTCATTTACGTAGATAAGTTATACAAGGAACATTACCACAGCAACTAAGATCCTGATTTATAAGACAAAACATCTCTCCCTCTTCTATTCAAACAGGATTTACAGGTATTTTGCTAATCATACATTCACAGTTCCTTTGATTTACAAATTAAATTCTGCCTATATTACTAATAGTGCTGTCACTCTGACTGATGCAAATTTAACTGGCTGATTTATGTCAGTTGAAGGGTTAGCTTTTCAATATCAAAGTTTCTGGTTCTCAAATTCCTATGCCCTGAGACAAAACACTGACTGCAGTATTTCCTGAAAACCACTCAATATGGCAGGATCCATGTGACTGTCCCTTTGATTATCTTCTCTGGGTAACAGATTTTGTCAATAAGGGTATAAGGATCTTGTTATGGGATGAGTTTTTATCATTGCTTTCCTGGGGTTTTAATGTCTGAAGTATGGTTACTAACTGGCAATGCAAGAACAAAATCCTCTCCAAATCATAAACACAAGCCTAGGATGAGAGATCAAATCCCTTCTCAGTCTCAGATTTTCTGTCCTACAGTCGGTCCACACAGTCTCTTAGTTCCAGAACTGCAAAACAGAGATAATATTCCCCATCTTTGCAGACGTTTGCCAGGCTATGAAATGTTCAAGAACCCTTCCCTAGTGTAACTGTGGCAAAGGTAGGAGTGATATCAGTTCTTGTGCTGAGAGCTTCTGTAGATATCCCTATCATAGCAGAAAAATTAGCCCACACTGTCTTGATTAAGTTGTGTGCAAATCCAGGAGGTGTTGGACAGTTTGGGTGCTGTTTCTTATTTAAGCAGTTGTGGCCTTATGCTCCAGGGACTGGATGATGAGCAGACTGCTGTAGCAGTAATATGTCCCGAAGCTTGAAAATTCCTAGCAACTTAAAAAATAGTCTTGTCTCAGAAATACCAAACCAATTCTGAAATAAAGCTTACATTTTGGCCTTATTTACATGCACCGCCCCTATGCAGTTGCAGTATAAACAATATTCAGCTGATAGAGTTTGTTTGCCAGATGATATAAATCCAGTTGGTTTGCCAGACTGCACCATCTGAGAGCATGCAGGATGCTTAGGAGCAGGCAAGATGGGCTTGGGGATGTAAGGGCCACGCCCTTGAACTTGCAGAAAATTGCAGTTTTTACATCTATGGGAAAAAGAGAGATTTGCTATCCATGATCTCCCTTACCATCATAAGACCACCTGTTACAGCTTGCCTAATGATATAAATGTAGATGTGAATCTCAAGTCCAGACTTATCTTGTGCAGGACGGTGAGCAAACACAAAGGGAGAGCCAAGCATCTACAGACCTGCAGTGTACACAAGTCAGGGTGCTGTGTCACTCTGGCCTTGACTGTCCTGCCCACCTGCTTGTGTGCTGATGCCATGTAGCAATGGAAAGCTGATTCCTGGAACAAGAGTCCTGGGTATTCTGTCATGTGAAGAGTGAGCTTTTCTGCTCTGTGTGTGAGAGTGCCTATCTGTACTCTGAACCATAGATATTTTACAGGCATACAGACTGCGCAGTGCACTGTGTGTGCCAGGGTAGTCAAAGTCACTTTCTGGTGTCAGAATTGTAACACAGACTGATGAAACCGGGGTGAACATTGCTGTGTTGCCTTTGAAAATAGAGTCTGGACCTGTCCTCAAAACCCATGAACATGGAAAACAACTTGTTAAGAGTAAAGCTTTTTAAAAGGGTCTCAGATTGATTTTTTTTTTCATTTTTTTCTTTTTTTTTTCTTTGAACTTTTGCAATCCCTTCTTAGCCTTACTAGGCAACAAAAATAACTGAAACATTATAGAAATAGCAATACAGAGCCTAGAAAGTTCGATTAAAGTTATGCTTTGATTTAATCACCTAAAGACAATAACTGCAAGAAAAGACTAAGATGACTGTCAAAGATGACAATACGAAACGTTTTTGTTTGTTTATTCATTAGTTGTTAACTAGCATATATGTTTGCTGATAATTTAGACAATGGTCATTTGAATTCACTTTAAAAATCCTGCACTTGAGTTAGAGAACCTCCTAATCTCCAACAAAGTGATATTTCCAAGAACAGATGAATGTCTGTGTTTACTATGTTCAGTCCCCCTGGAATAGGCCAGTTGCTGATTAAACACACACCGAGGACTAATCAATAAAGAGCCATATCTTTGATCTATTTGATGCTGTTTCTGACTGCATAAAGTAATGCTCTTAATGAAACATGGTTCTCATGGTCTTCTTAACTGGTTGAAGGTTTTGTTTAGAGGTTCTCATATGTGACCCTGAAGTCATACTTTGATCTTTGTTAATAGCAAATGGCATGATTTCCTGAAGATACAGTTTACATCTATTTTGTAATGTAAAATAGGTCAAGTGGGTACCCCAGTGTTGCAAGATGAAATTGCTGAATTGTCTAGGGAAAAATACTGACTTTAGCTGACCAAAGAGGAAGCAAAATAGGACCAGCACTGGGCATCTGTGTGCTCTCAGTCTGACCCAGGCTCAAAGATGTGTATTTTATTTTCTTGTAGTGCAATCAAACATGCCTGTTCTCTAGCTCTGAACATCTTCTGCTCTTAGCTGTCTAAATGGTTTTTAAAAATTGCTAGCGACTGCCTCTCCACTGCACCATATCTCTAAGTGCTTCCTCATTAACAAGGACCTCAGTTGTCTCTTCACAGTCCTTTCCAGATACTAATTGAAACAAATGAATCCTTCACTGGCTTTAAGCTATCTGCTTTAAAGAATGCTAAGGTGTCCCAGTGTCCCAGACAATGTCTGCTATAGAGAGTTGAAATGTCGCTGAATTTGAGGATGGAAGGAGGAATTCACCCGTCCTTGCCAGGATTAATTTTATTTTGCATTGACAGACTTTATACCCTTGCTAATCCCTTTCTTCTGGTGTTCCTGCAGTTTGAGATGGACCAAACTGTTCTCCTTTAAAAATAAAAATTATAAGGCTGCTGTTAATGTCTTTCTATACTTTGCCATGCTCTCCCCTGCTGCCCAGCATATGCTGTAGCTGTGAGCAGTTTCTACAGATGGCTTCACCTGTGTGAGTGTATGGCTGTACCAAGCTTTCTTTTACTCCCCAGATGTATTCTCTGTCTCACCTAGATCATAGCTCTGGATGGAGTGTGTCAGAACTAGTTGTTGGCTTGTGTGTTCACCAAAAAATAAGCTCTCTGTAGGGACAGGAGAGACAAAGGGAGAGACAGAAGATGTTTCCTGCTTTAACAACTGCCAATATGTTTTTCCTGGTGACTCTCACCTGTAAAATGATGATGGAAGAGTTCTCATGAAACTTAGAGAAGATGCTTCTCCTCTAGTGTCTCTCAGCTGATAGGGAACCTAGCTTTATCAAGAAGGACATGGAGCAGTTTAGGTCTCTCAGCAGTATTTACTGGCACTACAAGCCCACTCTGCTGTCTGGGGAGGGTGGTCCTGAAAGGTGTCATGGTTAGCAAGTCATGAAAGGTGCACGAGTCAAATAAATGGGGCAGGATGTGCTGTGGAGAGGACAGAGAGACAGAAGCAAGATCCTTAGGCTGATCAACCAGCTGTGAGAAAAGCTGACTTCTCAACAGTTGAGGATGCTAATTAAAATGCTGATTTGCATTTTAAAACACAGCTCAAGATATGTGCCATGAGGTTTTGATTGGTACCTAACTTTACAAGGTAAGACTGAATTTTGTGGTGCCCTGGTGTCTCTCCAGTCCTTCTCAGAGTGGGTCACTATTCTGGAAGTGCATATCAATTCACAAAATACTGAATGTTTAATATTAACAAATCTTCTTGTGCACGTGGTGCCTCNTAGAGAAGCAATTATGGTAAAAAAAAAAAAAAAAAAGTTGGGAAATGCTATTCTCTTAAATTAGTCTAAACAGTAGGAAATCAAAGGGTTATCCTACACACTAAAGCCCCACAAACCAAACCAATATTTTCATTGGATCTCCAGTGAACATAAATATAAAAACATAAAGACAAATTTGATGTATTTATTTGTAAAAAGTTGATCATATTCTCTCAATGCATTTACAAAGTTAGATGTAAATAAAAGGGGCCCACATTGTTGTGTATTTATACTGAAAAAATAGTTTTACATGGAAATTAGAAAAAAACCACTGTAAAAACACTGAGAAGAGTTCAGTAAGGTTATGTGTTCTTCAGCTGAAGCATTTCTAAGAAATGAGTCAAGGCTTTAGGTATCTGCAGTGCTGAATAGATCAAGTTGAGCAGCATATTTGTAACAGCAAATGTACTATAACACAATCTCTGTCCTGAGAATGTAATCAGTATATTTGCAATTATGAAAATTCCTGATATGATTCTTATTTTGTGAAGTCTTTTATCAAAATGTACATAATTTTCTTTCTAATTTCTGTCAGTCACAACTCTGACAGTTCAGTTTATCTCCAAATTAATCCAACAGGTGCTCGAAGATTGAAGACATTTAATTTCTGACAAATATAGAGAATTATTCTTTATGATAGATTTTGTTCATACCCTACAGACCGTCACATACTTTTATAGACCAGTACTTCAGACAAGATAAAAAATTCTATGAGCCTTTTAAAGAATAATCTAATAAGCCACAGGAAGACCTTTCATGTCTACATTGAGATATTTTCCTCCAGTCATACAATATTCCTTGTACTTAATATATTCTACTATTTGCCTATGAATAGTCATGAAACCATAAAAGGAAAGAGACCAAAAGTCATCTCAAAATCACCTTCATTTATTAGACTACAAGTGTGTACAAGCCCACTCTCCTGCTGAATGAACTGTTGTCCTGGGTACTGATTATTTCTATTGGGTAGAAAATAAACCTTTAATGAGTGATTTCGAAAGCATATTTCCCTGCTAGGATCTGCAGCAAATTCAGTGCACTTTCACTCAAAGATATGTCAAAGCTTCCAAGGGTTCTAAGGTATCAGTATTGATTCCTGCATGAAGTTCGGATTCTATTGAAAAAAAATCCCATTGATCTCAGTGAGGTCAAGATTTCATTGCTTGTCTTTCCTCATTATTAACAAGAGTAAATTTCAGACAGTCTCATTAAAGTAACACGATATTATATTACATAGAAGTGTTGTCTTACCACCCATAATAAATCATGAGAATAGAAGAGCAACAGAAAAAGCAGAAGTAATATGAATGTGAACAGGGATAGGAGCTGAGATTGAAAATATTAAGAGGTTATTAGTCCTCCCCACCCTTAGAGATATTAATGATCCACAGCTTTAGTTCTCAAAGAGCCTATTTCCTACCATTGCATTCTTTTCCAGAATTGAGTTCAAATTTCCATGGGAAATATAAAAGGGATCAAGACTTATCTATATAATAATTTATAAAGCCTTCATTCTCCAGCAGCAGTTTCCTATTTTGGTCCCAGATATTCCCACAACATCTAAATGCCTTGCAAATGTTAATGAATTTATTCTATAACCTCCTCAAGAATTAGAGGAGAAAAATTATCTCTATTTTACAGCTGGAGAATGGAGACAGAAAGACACTGTGATGTGCCTGAGGTCTCTCCCTGGGTTTTTCAAACTCTGTATGTAAAGCCCAAGACTTTCTTAGCCTCTGATTATCTTTGCTTTGGGGATTCTAGCTTATTTAAATTCTGTTCTCTCGAACACTTTTCTCTGGTCAAATCCATGCAAAAATGATTCCTAACCTCAACAAATACCTGGAAAACCCCTTGTCCAGAAGAAAGCTAGAGATTTTACTGGCTGCTGTAGTTTTTGAGGCAACAAAATCAGAAAACAGACTCTGAAGGATCTCAAAATTTTTTGGAAAGCATGATAGAGACTCAGATTTCCTTATCTTGATTTTGTTTAGGATAGAGATATTAAAATCTCTTCTAACAGAACTTGTTACATTGTTGTTTGCACTATTAAAGTGATTAGCATTTTGCCACTTTTCACCTGAAGCTCTCTCCTTCTTAATTAACTGTGAGTTCTATATGGGCTGCTTTTATAGAGAGCTTTCATTTTATGAGAGCTGGGTTTTATTGTCGTGATGCCTTTCGCTCTATATTGAATCTACACACATCACAAATATGTCTTGGTTTAAAGACTTAAGAAGAAGGCAACTAGCTGTTTTGCTTATATTCTGTCTTGTAAGAAGGACAGGAACAGCCAGGTTTGCTATGTTACTGCAAGATGTTAATGTCTGACAAACTCCCCTATTCAATATTCCATGCTGCTTTTGTACGACTTCCAGCTCCAGGCTGTTTTGTTATGGATTATCCAAGCGTGCTATACTAGAACTATCATTTATTAACTGCTTTATTTTTTTTGTAATTAATGGTATCATGATAAGTCCTTTAATTTTTATAATGTTGTATAATGTTTATATAAAGGTAGTTCACATAAACAGAACATATGTATGAGAAAACCTGAGTATTGGGATCTTTATAATACAGAAACCTGCATTCTGAGAAAACAAGAACACCTTATCCCTGGATATGTTGAGAGTCAACATAGTCATAAAGTGTTCTTCGGGTTTTGCAAGGTGAGAGATGGACTAAAATGAAGCAAGAAGAATGAAGTTATTGGAAAGTTTCTTGGTTCAGGAAGGAGAGCAATATTTGCTGCTGTGAACTCTTTTCCACCACTCTTGACTTGAAAAACCACACAGAATGGAAACCTTGGGTGGAACCCTGGGGAAGAAGATTAAAAAAAGGGAAGTGGAGCAGAAGTCTTCTTCCCATAAAATTGCTGTTGTAAAGAGTATCTGGCTTTGATTTTCTTTTTACCTACACCCATTTCACATTATGGAAGTACTCCTGACTTAGTGAATCTATTACTGACTTTCTCAGGAATAGGAAAGTTAGACTTAGGTTCATTATATTTTAGTATGAAGCAGTCTGTCAGTGTTAAGGCTGAAGGATGGAGTTTAGGACTTCTAGAACTTATCCTGTGGTTTTCCTAATTTATTTAATATAAAGAATCTTGGGCACCTAGAAAGTGGAAAATTCCAGACACCACCACTGTTGACTGGTGCTGTGCAATATCTGACTCTGAGCAATCTGACCTGTCTTCAAAATAGACCCTGCTTTGAGAAGATGTTCAGACCAAATGGCCTCCAGGTGTTCTTTCTAAACTGAATTGTTCAGTGATTCTGTGTTCTTACTCACTCCTCGCTGTCAAGATATGTGGCTTTCCATATACCCATGTTTCCCAGTGCTTTCAATTCCAGAACTAATTATAACACTTGTTTCCAGGTGAGGCTGTGCACTTGTTATGTCCTACACCTTAGTTAATGCACGACGTGGTATTGACAGTAACTGTCACCTTATTTTGCTTCCAGCATCTCTCACTTTACCATCGGATCCTTGAAGTCTTATACAAAGCATAATCATAGAATCGTAGAATATCCTGATTTGAAAGGAACCCATAAGGATCATGAGTCTGATTCCTGATTATAAATTAATAAACCCAACCACATTTGTAGTTACTCAATCTGGAGGTCATTGGTTCTCTGCACATAGTTTTCTTACAGACTTCCAGTTCTGGGAAAGGATTCCAGATCTGCCTGTCCTTCATGAAACCAAGTTCTGGACAGGTTATTAGCTGACAGGTTGAGATGTTAGTAGAAAGGTTGAGATATGAAAACCAAAATACTAATACCAGACCCAAGACAGCCAAGGAAGAAACACAGCTGTGTTTTCGTGGTACTGATTCAGCTGATGCCCACTGTATGGTTAAACTGCCCAAGCAGGTGACTGTACATCACAAAGAAGTAGAAGTTTCATATGCATGCCGTTCGCTGACATTTGCAGGATTTGCAACTCCACTGGCAGTCATTGAATGAAAATGAAACAATTTGGTTTAATAATGCAGATGTCAAAACATTAAAGCATTCAGGACAATTATATTGGGAAATATCATCATCAATTTTATTTATTTTTCTTATTGTGGAATTGTTTGAACAGTATATTTCTCAGTGTTGAGAAAGGTGATAAACAGAGGAGCTGAGCTGAAGCTAAATCATTCATAAATCCATCTTTCAGCAAGGTGAGGTGTCATTAATTCAGGCTCTGGAATAAGTAACATCATTAAATATTATGACACACTTCATCCAGTTCCTCCACAAAATAATTTTCTTAATGCTGTGCTTGTAAAGTAAAATAGGACCAATCAATCAATCATGGATATGTACCATTCTAATTATGTATTTTGCCAACATCATAAAAGCAATATGTTTGGTTCCTTAGCTAGTATGTATCCAAATTGTGTCAGAAATATTTTGTCTCACATAATGATAATATGGTCTATTTTCTTCATATGTGAATCAAAGGGCTCATTGCCCTAAAAGAGACGAACTACTTCTTGGTTCTCCTACAAGGCAGTGAGGTTTCTCATCCCCACGACATTGCTTGGGAATTGACACTAATCTGAAATTATTTTGATCTGATGCTAATGAAAATATGCAGAGTTACAATTCAAGCTATCATTTCTTTAAGCACATATACAATCCTGTCACGTTCTTGAACTTGGTGGAGAGTAGAATTAGGGAGTAAATAATTGAAAATGTAAGAGGAAAGGGAAAATGCTACAGAATTCTTTACA
>WEIV01002340.1:15387-44210 GCA_013390005.1 Calyptomena viridis
TTTTCTTTTTACCTACACCCATTTCACATTATGGAAGTACTCCTGACTTAGTGAATCTATTACTGACTTTCTCAGGAATAGGAAAGTTAGACTTAGGTTCATTATATTTTAGTATGAAGCAGTCTGTCAGTGTTAAGGCTGAAGGATGGAGTTTAGGACTTCTAGAACTTATCCTGTGGTTTTCCTAATTTATTTAATATAAAGAATCTTGGGCACCTAGAAAGTGGAAAATTCCAGACACCACCACTGTTGACTGGTGCTGTGCAATATCTGACTCTGAGCAATCTGACCTGTCTTCAAAATAGACCCTGCTTTGAGAAGATGTTCAGACCAAATGGCCTCCAGGTGTTCTTTCTAAACTGAATTGTTCAGTGATTCTGTGTTCTTACTCACTCCTCGCTGTCAAGATATGTGGCTTTCCATATACCCATGTTTCCCAGTGCTTTCAATTCCAGAACTAATTATAACACTTGTTTCCAGGTGAGGCTGTGCACTTGTTATGTCCTACACCTTAGTTAATGCACGACGTGGTATTGACAGTAACTGTCACCTTATTTTGCTTCCAGCATCTCTCACTTTACCATCGGATCCTTGAAGTCTTATACAAAGCATAATCATAGAATCGTAGAATATCCTGATTTGAAAGGAACCCATAAGGATCATGAGTCTGATTCCTGATAATAAATTAATAAACCCAACCACATTTGTAGTTACTCAATCTGGAGGTCATTGGTTCTCTGCACATAGTTTTCTTACAGACTTCCAGTTCTGGGAAAGGATTCCAGATCTGCCTGTCCTTCATGAAACCAACTTCTGGACAGGTTATTAGCTGACAGGTTGAGATGTTAGTAGAAAGGTTGAGATATGAAAACCAAAATACTAATACCAGACCCAAGACAGCCAAGGAAGAAACACAGCTGTGTTTTCGTGGTACTGATTCAGCTGATGCCCACTGTATGGTTAAACTGCCCAAGCAGGTGACTGTACATCACAAAGAAGTAGAAGTTTCATATGCATGCCGTTCGCTGACATTTGCAGGATTTGCAACTCCACTGGCAGTCATTGAATGAAAATGAAACAATTTGGTTTAATAATGCAGATGTCAAAACATTAAAGCATTCAGGACAATTATATTGGGAAATATCATCATCAATTTTATTTATTTTTCTTATTGTGGAATTGTTTGAACAGTATATTTCTCAGTGTTGAGAAAGGTGATAAACAGAGGAGCTGAGCTGAAGCTAAATCATTCATAAATCCATCTTTCAGCAAGGTGAGGTGTCATTAATTCAGGCTCTGGAATAAGTAACATCATTAAATATTATGACACACTTCATCCAGTTCCTCCACAAAATAATTTTCTTAATGCTGTGCTTGTAAAGTAAAATAGGACCAATCAATCAATCATGGATATGTACCATTCTAATTATGTATTTTGCCAACATCATAAAAGCAATATGTTTGGTTCCTTAGCTAGTATGTATCCAAATTGTGTCAGAAATATTTTGTCTCACATAATGATAATATGGTCTATTTTCTTCATATGTGAATCAAAGGGCTCATTGCCCTAAAAGAGACGAACTACTTCTTGGTTCTCCTACAAGGCAGTGAGGTTTCTCATCCCCACGACATTGCTTGGGAATTGACACTAATCTGAAATTATTTTGATCTGATGCTAATGAAAATATGCAGAGTTACAATTCAAGCTATCATTTCTTTAAGCACATATACAATCCTGTCACGTTCTTGAACTTGGTGGAGAGTAGAATTAGGGAGTAAATAATTGAAAATGTAAGAGGAAAGGGAAAATGCTACAGAATTCTTTACATAAAATGTAATGTCCCTTTCTAGAAATAATTCTAGCGTCATATTTCTATGACTGAGATCAATGTTGTAGATGTTGATAAGTGCTAACAATGCTATCACTAAACCCGAAGAAAATGTTTTATGTTTTTTCTTTTAATGTAGACAGCCCAGATATTTCTAATGAACATTGTGCTTTGTTACATTATTATTATTTGACAAGTATGTGAATGTATCTATTTATTCGTTTGTCTACTGGTTGGTCTATTAATTGCTCTACCACATTTCCCCGTTACTGTTGGAGAAGTCATGGGAACTGTCCTAAACAAAACTTGCCCTTTAACTGAGCAATCTTTCACATGCTTTTGTGAGGATTTATGAGATCTATATAGATGAAAATGAACTTTTTCTATAACCACTGGGAGACTTAGGCTATGACTTACCATTAAATTAGTGTGAGCACAGAGTTAATGCACAGACCTGATCCAGTCTACAATTATCCATGTAATTTAACAGTGGATTCTAGAAGGAGATAAGCCCCATGGATGAGTTTTGGCATATGTACACTGCCTAGGATAATACCCAGGAGCCACTAGTAGGATAGCACGGGCCAAAGACTATTCCCTTCATGGGAGATGCCACACAGTTTAGTAGGGTAAGGGATCATAGCTGTACACCATGAGCTGGACTGCTCTATTTTCTCTCATCCTAGCAACAAATAGCTCCCAGTGCATGCCTGGGCAGTGCACTGACTCACAGTCATAGTGCTGAAGCCAAAGGTCAGATTGGAAGCCGCAAGAGTTAAATAGTAAGGTTTGCTCAGCCACACCTGAGGGTGTCATGCAGGAGATGACAGCAATAAAAAAGAGCAAATGGGCTTGATCACAATCAATCAGATGTGTCTGAATCACTTGGGCACTCTCCTGTGTCAGCTCAATGATTGCAATACTTATGATGGGACAAGATTGCGTATGCAAATGATCCTTGTTCCAGGTATGATAGTACAATCTCCTTCTATGAGGAACTCCCAGAACCTAGACAAAGAACTAGGAAAAGTCCTTAGCTCCTGAAAGTGTTGGTAGCTCTTGGATTGATCTTCTGATCCTGATCTGTGATATCATAAAATCATAGAATGGTTAGGTTGGAAGGAACCTTAAAAATCATCCACTTCCAACCCCCCTTCTATGGGCAAGAACACCTTCCAGTAGATCAGATACTTCATCCATCCTGGTCTTGAACATTACTAGGGATGGAGAGTCCACAACCTCTCAAGGCAACCTGGTGCAGTGCCTCACCGTCTTATAGTAAAGAATTTCTTCCTAATGTCTAACCTAAACCTACCCTCCTTCAGTTTAAGGCCATTCTCCCCTATCCTATCACTACATGCCCTCATAAAAGTCCCTCTCCAGGCTTCTTGTAAGCCCCATTTAGGTACTGGAAGGAGGTACTCCTGTGACAATGTGACCTGCTTAAGTGAATAAAGGTTTATGTGCACTTTAATAAAGCATTTGTCACTGTGTCCCAAAACATTCTCCTGGAGAAAATGTCTGTTTGTGACTTGGAGGAGTGCGTTTTTTGCTGGGTAAAAAATAGTGGGGGCCACAGGATTATGGCAGAGATTGTGCCCCCTCCTTGGCACTGCTGAGGCTGCACCTAAAAACTTTTGTTCAGTTTTAGGTCTCTCACTGCAAGAAAGACACTGAGGTGCTGTAGCATGTCCAGAGAACAGCAATGAAGCTGGTGAAGGGTCTGGTTTAGTGGCAGACTTGGCAGTGTTTGGTTAATGGCAAAAATTAAGAACAAGAAAAATTGACCTCTCTTCACTCATATGAGAAAGCAAAGGGCTCTCCCATGCACAGTCATTATCTTGCAGTCTTTCTTTCTCTTTTCCTGATGCTGTCAGAGACTTCTGTCTGTAGTCAGTCATCCTTGCTGTAAGTTTCTCTAAACTCTAATAGGGCAGTCTTCCAGATTCTGAGGGACCCGTTTGCCAGAGAACTCCTGAGGTCAGAGCTCCTATTTTTTGAAATTAAGGACTAATAAATTAGCAGACATGATTCTTTGTTCATAGCAGAAATCTTAATTTACCACCAACTATTTTTGAGCAAACTGTATTTACCAGCAACTATGTTTAAGGAACCCTATTATGAAATGTGTATAGTTGTACCTTTCTGTTTCTGTATTTTATTTTTTGTCAAAAAAGGCTCCAGGTTTAAGAATGTTGTGATATGTGTGTGTGTGTGTGTGTGTATGTGACATTGGGAATTTGGACCTCAGCCTGCTCATCTACTACCCTCCTTCTTACGGATCACAAACATAAGCACCATTTGAACCAGTTTCCCCACATTGGTTTAATTTTTCACTCTCTCTGTATATGTGTCTCTTAGTCACATGCAAAAGCCTCACACATACCAGTCTGAAAGGACAGGTCAAGGCCTGTTTTATTGACAAGCAGAGGTGGCCTTGGTTACTCCCCTTCTGCTGGTAGCCTGCATTGTCTGCAGCATGTCAGCCAGCTGGGCAGTCCTCAGAAGTCCTTTGACTTATGATCAGACACAGAGATGAAAAGAGGCAGGGTTGAGAAGATTAAGAAATGGGACCTACCCACAGTGGAGCTGCCTAGAAGTACTACCAGCAGTGGTTCTTACATCTAAAGTGTGCTTGGTTCTGTAACCCATTCTCCAAGCCCAGTTTCCCCTCCCCCCCAGCAGGAGGAGGACTCTAGGGATGTGCTGTGAGTGTCAGGAGAAGCAGTGTTATCCCGAAGTGGCCATGGCCAAGTTCAACCACCTTCTTCAGTGAGCTTGCCAGGGCAGGACGATTTTCACCTATGGACAGGGCTAACCTTCACCCACTGTTCCCCAGGCCCTTGCAAAGGTTGGAAAACTGCTGTTTTGAGCTTTTCCTCTCCTCTGGTGGGGTATCACGGTCACTGGGTAATGTGATGTCTGTGGTATCATGACCTTCTCTCTTGGTCCAGGTTTTGGCCTCTGGGTTGACAAAACATGACTCAAGAGAGTTTTTTGAACTCTCTTTTATTACGATAAAGTTGCATCAGCTCACCTTTACTGGTTTCTTGCACTATGCTAGGGAAAAGTTCAGTAAGAGCTGGCACTATACCTCTGGCCTATGTTTGAACCTTGTTTTAAATACAAATATCTCTCCTTTTCAGCATAGTCAGGAAAGATAGGGTCATCTTTATACCTGATATCTCAAGCAAAGCAGTGGGTAAATATCAAAGATGTTAAGGAAAGGCAAACATATCCCTTTTATGTTTGTGGGCAGCACTAATTGTCACGGGGTGAAATTTATCCTCTTATCAAAGGTCAACACAAACCTAGGCACTACTTCAAAGGTGCATTGATCCTATAACTGGCTCCTGGCACTGAGCTGGATTTCACCAGACTGCAAAACTGACAAGAAGAGATAGATTTCATATATCTGTGTAAAAAAATAATGGAGTGTGTTCAGATACAGACACACTTAGAAATCCAAAGCAGCTATGTTGATTTTGCTGGGCCACTTACGGTTTTTTAATCTTGTATTCACATATTTTGGACAATTTTTTCTAGCCATCTCTTCCCTCCTCCCACTTAATCAGTCAAAACATCCATATTCTTTGCAACTACACAATATTTGCTAAAGCTTTGTATTTACCAAGAAGAAGCTGACAGTCCATTGACTGAGTGTTTAGTATTGCAGATACAGCTTGGTTTGAAGAGAAAAGCAAGAGTGAAGACACTGTCAAAAGCCATTCTTTCAAGTCTTAGTGAAAAATAATAACTATCCAATATTTCACATAGTGTTCAGCTGTTGCTCCAAGATACCAAAAACATCTTTTAGATAGGGAAAATGTGGAAGGCAAAGGAGAGGGCAGTAAAGCCAATGTAAGTGCAAGTAAAAAACTGGTGGGTTTTTTTGTTAGTGGTCATACACATAAATGCGTCACTGCAGAGGAGGTGTAGGATTTTTGTGTATATTGCAAGTGCGGTCATGTTGGTTGTGAACATATTAACTGTGAATACTTTAGTAGAAGATATGACATCTACAGTTGTTTTTCTTTTTCTTTCTTTTGTATTTCTTTATGTGGTTGTATTTGAGCAGAGTGTGCCAATATTTGCAGTCTGAGGAATAACACCAGAATGGTTAATATTCCCGGCTACTAGCAAAAATAATCAAAACAGTTCAGCTAATTCATTGTACCTTCATGTGCATTAGTCAATGGTCCCCGCATGTTCTAATTATAGACTGCCTTAACATTGCAACTGCAGGACAAAAAGCAAAGATTTTACAAAAGTTGCTTTGGTACCTCTTTCTTCCTGCTAGGCTAATGGAGAAGATGTTTTAAATACGGATCTGTGCTTCAAGTCGCCCTGTTCTCAGAATGTGACTGTAACAGTTCATATGATTACAGTAGTATCAGCTGAAATAGACTAGGAGGTACTTTGCTCCTAACTTGGTACTCTTCTCTTCCTTTAGTTCTGAGAAAATCAGATTTTTTTTTTTAATTTTTTTTTAATAATAAAGGAGTAACACATAGAGAGTGTTTTCATAGCTGAGCTGTATTTTTTAACCTGAGTTGCTCTAAATATATAACCAAGGGCAACTAAATCCCATGTGCTGTGGCTCACTGTAAAACTTATAATTTATTAAACTGCTATATTCACAAGATTATGTCAGAATTCCCTTGTTCAGTCATGTACATGATTGTTTTGGGGGCTCCAGTAGGTCAAATTCTGACAGTGTCAAGCATAATTATCTTCTGAATATATTCACACTCACTGCAAAAGCCAATGTTTGTTTGGTTTTGCCTTATTTAAGAGTGTATTCATTAGTTCACAATCTTTAATGAGGCTTTCTAAGCTTCAACTGAATGACTAAAATCTGTAAGAAAGACAGATTCCCTGAAGATTGTATTATGACATAAAACACATTGAACAAAAATTATGTATTTCCATAAAAAATTCAAGACATAATGTTTATTTTTGCGTATTGATGCAGCTATATGTATATGTTGGGGCCCATAGTAGGAAACACACAGTAGTGCACATTAACTTGTTTTTCTGAATTAGTGATTTTATACATATATAATAAATTAATAATCCTCCACTTTAAAAACGTAGTTACAGCTACTGATGTTCTCCACCAGTAGACTGGAGTGGTTGGTCCCAATATAGCAGGTACTATTCTTGTGGAAGGTTTGCATAGTGAAAATGTGAAATATTAATAGCATAACTGAAGAATTAATACTACAATGAGTGAGACAGATGGAAACATTGCGTTTACAAGCAGGAGAACAGGGCACACAGCCAAACACAGCTGAGTGTGGTAACCTAACAAGTTGTCACCCGTCCATTGAATCAACATAACTGACCTTGTGTCTGTCTCAGCTTTGAGGAAAAGCATATTAATGTAAAGCTCTTTAATTTCTTGTCCACCAATTGAAGAAATAGTCTCTCCCAAATTTTAATAATTAATTCTCTGTTATCACAGTAAGTATGTGTTATAAGTACACAGATGGACAGAATCAATTGTTAGGGTTGAACTCCAGCGAGTTCTACTCCAACCCCCTTGTCTAGGCAGGGTTACACAGGAATATGTCTGGGTGGGTCTTGAATATTTCCAAAGAGGGAGACTCCATGATCTCCCTGGGCAGGTTGTTCAAGTGCTCTGCCACCCTCAATGTAAAGAAATTCTTCCTCATGGTGAAACTGCTTGTGTTTTAGTTTATGGCCATTACTCTTGGTCAACAACAAAAAAACTGTGGCACCATCCTATTGGCACTCGTCTTTAAGATATTTATATACATTAATGAGATCTCAGTCTTCTCTTCTTCAGACAAAATAAGTCCAGTTCCCACAGTCTCTGCTTGTGGCCTTATGCCTTATGCTGCAGGCCAAATTTCTCCCTGAGCATGAGTAGAAGTAAGGCCCTGACTGGACATGGCCTCATCCCTGTGGCTGGAGAAGGAGAACCTTGTTCCCAAGCCCATTGGATGCTTTATTTAAACAATATAATCTGAGATATATAATCTGAAACTGTGCAAGAAGAAGCAGTAGACATTTTGCAGACTCCTTGAGGAGCAGACATGCTTCTGACTTCTTAGAGTTTGCTAGGTAGGTAGATTAGAAACGCTTTGCCATGCTTAGAGTGCTTAAGCTTAGTATGCTTAGAAACCAGAGCACAAATAGCTAAATAAATGCTTGAGAAAGCTTCATGGAGTCTACCCTTCTCATCATTCCCCTCTTTGGGACGACCCAGCCCCTACATCTGCTCATAAGAGAGATGCTTCAGACCCCTAATTAACTTTGTGACACTTTGATGGACCCTCTCCAGTAGCTCTTTGTCTTGTACTGATGAGCCCAGAAGTGGACACAGCACTCCAGATGTGTCTTCACCAGGGCAGAGTGGAGGGGCAGAATCACCTCCCTCGACCTGCTGGCCACACTCTTTCTGATGCACTGCAGGATACCCGGCCACAAGGTCACACTGCTGACTCATGGTCAGCTTGTGATCCACCAATACTCCCAGGTCCTTCTCAGCAGAACTTCTCTCTAGTTGGTCAGCCCCAGTCTGTACTGGCACTTGGGTTTATTCCTCCCTCAGTGCAGGACCCTATACTTGCCCCTGTTGAACCTCATTAGGTTTCTCTCTATCCAGCTCTCCACCCTATCAAGATCCTGCTGAATGGCAGCACAACCTTCAGGAGTATCAGCCACTCTCTTCAGTTTCATATCATCAGCAAACTTGCTGAGGGTACATTCTATTCCTTCATTCATGTCACTGATAAACAAATTGAGCAAGACTGGACCCAGTACTGATCCCTAATCCTCTGAGCTCTGCCATTCAGCCAGTTCTTGATCCATCTCACTGTCTGTACATCTAATCCACATTTCCTGAGCCTGCCTATGACGGTATTATGGAAATATCGTGCTGAAGTCTAAGTAAATAACATCCACTGCTCTCCTTTCATTGACCCATCCTGTCATGTCATCATAGGACACTCTCAGATTGGTCAAACATGATTTTGTCTTGGTGAATCCATACTGACTACTTTTACTAATCTTCTTTTCTTTTACATGCTTGGTGATAAACTAAATGCCCTTGTGCTGAAACACTACCTTACTACCTGTGTAGTAGCTTGATCCTTGAAATTACTTTTGTAGCTTCTTTGTTCCTTTCACTAATAGGAAAGAGTAACTACTTTGAGGGAAGAAATCTTTTGAGCTCCTGCTCCAGTTATCACACAAAATGTTATTTGTGAAAAACCACAACAACACTCCTAATTTATTTTGAGCCAAATCTGTTGCATTAGTTATTCTGACTGTTCTGCTCATCGCTAATTATTTTAGAAAAATATTATTTTAAAAGTAAAATATATTTCTCAAAACAAAGATTCTGACAGCTAATGACCAGACAAAAAAATTAAGTTCATATACATTTTAATAAAATTAAAGAAAAAAATAGAAAATAAACCAAAACAAATATTAAAAATGGCATTTTCAGTAGGATAAAAATTTAGCACGATATGAAACACTGAAATGGCACTAGTATATGAAGAAATGTCAGTTGCAAAATTCATATAAACCACCAACTCATTTCTGACTTCCAATTAACTATAGACTTTCCCAAAGAAATCAAAAGTGAAAAAATCAAGAAGAACCCTTTTCCCTACCAGTAAAGTATAGTAATATCTGGGAAACTCAAGTATATCCCTATGAAAGATCAGCAGATTTGTGGAATGTCAGGACTGGGCCACATGAGGATGAGGGCAGTGAAGTAAGGAAAGATTAGATGCCTCTAGGGGTAGAAATTAGCAGAGTGGCCTGAGGATGGAGGATGGAGAACAGCCCACTGAGTGGGTGGGACATGGTTTCTGGGAGAGCTGGTGGGAGTAGGGAGGAGCTGGTTTTACTGAACCAAGCAAATCTTCCTGTAGCGAAACTCCACATAAATGTATGAGGTATGTTTGGCATGTGGTCAGAAATATGACTAATGATAGCTGGATGCTTGGAAAATAGAAATTCTTTTGGCTTAATAAAAGAGTTTGGAAAATGTTTGCCTTCAGAATTGGGGTAAAAAGCAGAATGAACAATCCTCCCTCCTCCGGCTTTCAACATTACAAGTAATTTTTTATTTACTTCAACAGAAGGAGATTTCTTTAAAAATTTAAAAAAAAAAAAAGTGCTTGCAAAGAGTTTTGACTTGTTAGTTGTCTGCCTGCCCAAAAAGTGCTTCTCACTTTCCTCTTCCTTTCCATAAGAGAAAATATTAATCTTTAATTGGGGTTACTAGCAGCTAAATGTGAAGTCTTTTTGTCCTTCTGTTCCCCTCTGCTGATGTCCATCCAGGGAGTTTTGTTAGCTTTGCAGCTTTCCCCAAAGACTGAAATGCAGGGGGCTATAGCGTAGGTAGCTGTAGCTTTCCTGTCAGTAACAAAAGAGAAAAATGAAAATAGCCACTAGAAAATCCAATTTCATGAAACAGACGTTTTCTGTTTTAATGAAAATAACCTTGATGGAAAATTGCCAGATGGCTCACCACTCGAGTCTTCTCTAAATATGTCAGATATTCCATTTTAGTTATTTACGTCTGACAGAATTACTGAATCATATAGGTTGGAAAAGGCCTTTAAGATCATTGAGGCCAACCATTAAGCTAACGCTGATACAATAGGATGGAAGCTCAGTCTCTGCAAAGTTTAGCTTTTACACTAAATTATGTATTTTAATGCCAGAATGCCCCTTAATTCATTAGTATAGTGATGCTTCAAGAGCAGCAAATTATCCTAAAGGTAATGTAAGGTTTTGTGACATTCGCCAGTTTATCTTTGGCTACATCAGGAGGGCACAAGATGCCTGTTTTCTTCTTCTGAGTAATTACTTTTTTGCATTGGATCTGAGGCTTCACTCATTAAGCTCTGAGCTTCCTGACATACAGATCAAGAGGCTTTTATGTTTTGTTTGGAATTTAAATATGTTAGATATTCGGGTAGTATATAGACACCTACTCACAGATGTATATATGTGTGCTTGTGTGGCTGCACTTCCATATGAAAGCAGTACAAGACTTTCCATAGAGACTCCAGTTGATGAAAATCTTATAAAATATTTTACCTTCTTCCATATTTCAAGACATTATGTCTAGAATTGCTGGAGTTAGGGTTTTAGAATAATTTATTTTTAAACGCTGCTTTCATATATTCATACTCACAATTTCACTTACAATAATAAGTATTATTATAGCACTATTCAGAGATATACCAGATATTTTCCTGAAAATACAATACAGGAAAAGACAATAGAAGCTCATCTAAAAAAGTGTTTATGGGTTAGACTTCAAGTATGAGATGACTAGTTGATCATCAAGGTTGTCCATTTAATGTCAACATTGGAGATGACCATTACAGTATGTGAAATAACTCTTCTCTCTGTTCTGTCTTCATATCATACATAAATCTTCTCCAAAAGGCATTTCTAAGATTAGCATAAAAAAATTTCCCAAAAAAAGTTAAATAATGTGTCTTATATTTTACTCTCTGTGTCCTCTCTCCTTTCTCCCCGTCTCTGTAATTTTTTACTAAGTTTACCAGTTTAATTTTGATAGGGAAAATTTTCAGTTAAAAACTCTGTTCTGTTCATTATTGTTTCTTTTTTTAAGAAAATGTTCATAGGGACAAAATTCAGTTACAGGCATGACTGAAAACAGGAGAGAAAATAGGCTGAAATGGAGCTGGGAAAAGAATCAAGAAAACAATTATCAACTAAGAAAGGCCATTGCATGAAAGGATAGCAGAGGTTCACTCCCCTTTTGGAAAACAGAGTCAGAAGAGAAAAACATGAACACGAATAGGCCCATAGGAACCAATAAAGTAATTTGTGGTTAAAAGAAGGCTATGGCTCACAGCTCAAATATCCAAAGGTTAAAATTAGTAATAGAGTGGAGGCATGACTATGAGCATAGTACCAGAGATGTACTGCAATGAGAAGAACAACTGACACTCAGAAGTGCTGGAGAACTGTTTTGCTTGAATTCTTCTGTTTTGTCTTGGAGTGACAGAGCTTTCCTTGCTTTGAGCAAAGGAATGATCAGAATGAATCATATACCAAATCCACCTCATGAGAGAAATGGGAAACCAAGACAGACAACTTAGAAAATTATAAATAGTCTTGTTCCTCCACCAGAATTTCACTGTAGAATCCTGTTTGTCCTTATAACTAGCTTCCTTATTTCTGTACTTCTGAGGAAGCAGTAGTGTTATTTTAGCCTTTAATTCTGTGTCACCTTATGTATGTAATACAAATTTGGGGATCCAGAGATCAATATTGTCAGTGACTTGTCTTCCTTAAAACTTAAAGTATAGTTTTGTTAGGAGGGTGGTGATGCAAAAAGGAACATATTTATCAAATCACAGACATATATGATTTTGATAACAGGAGAAATTTTTTTTTCTTAAAAATCCAAGCATATCTGTGACTGGACAAATGCGCATATATTCTATTTTTTTGAAGATAGCAAGAAGGATTTATAGTCTATTTCTATAAATCTATGTCAGACTTCCATAAATGTAGAAATAATTTCCTTTGATAACTAACTGGAAAATTAAAGTCATTCCTAACAAGAAAGAGCATGCTTGTAACATAAACATGCTGTGATAAAATGCTCAAGAACTAAATATCCTGGAAAAAATTTTAATTCTTATAAAGATAAGTGATTGAAGGAGTGCTAAATCTCTCTTTATTAGGCATGATAGGAAATGACTATGCACTGCAGCTACATACCAAATGTCTTGAAGAATCTGATAGTATTTTTACAGGAAAGTTTATGACCTCTTTTTTCTTTTTTTTTTTTATTCCAAATGTGTTAATACACTTTGGCAGGTAATGACACATAAGGAAAATGAATATTAAACTGTGAGGCATGGCTCCACGATTTTATAAAGAACCGTTTTGAATAAAACACTCCAACATGCCTAGCCATGCTGGAGTCATTGCAATCAGAAGTTAGGCAAGCAAAGAACTCAACAAGAAGAAAAGGATGTCAATAATTTAGTGGTCAGCAAGTATTTCCTGAATTACAAATGGAAATATTTCAGACTACAATAATTATTTTTAAAAAGCAATAAAAATGAAGCATTTCTGAGGAATATGAACCAGTTGCACACTAATGATGTAGGAAGAAACATTCTCTGCATTTCAGATTACTCCATAAATTTGTAACAAGTAACAGGGCAAATGAAGGGTAGAACAAAAGAGCTGCTGAGGAAATTAATCTATTATTTTTTGTCTTGCATTAAAGAAGAGGCCAAAACAGAGAAACTGTTAAACTGATAGCCATGAAAAAATGAAAATAGTCACAGTTGGAAAACAGGAAAAGACTGTGAGTTATATGACTGCAAGATATGCAACCCTCAGATGATAATCTTGTCAGTTGTGAAAAGATGGTTATTTGTAGAGATGATATTTTCATGACATTGGACGTAATATTTCTTAGTTTTCAAATAGTATCACTGTTTTGATAAAAAATGTAGTTTGATGAGAAAATGAATAGCCCGAGCATGATTGTACAACAGATGGAAAGATGATTTCAGTAAATTTAAAATTTCTTTTCAGGGACTATCTTCTTTTGTTTGAATGACAGATTTACAAGTTTCAAGTGCTGATTTTATTTTCTTAATCTGTGTTATTCTGGTGATGTACAACATTACGCGTAATGATGCGTATTTTATAAGGAGTTTTTCCTTGTAGGCAGAATTTCCTAGAAATATGGCACATATTTTTACAGAAATACATGGCAAAACCCCCCAAAATTCCATTATGTTCACTAATGGTGTATGCTATAGATCTTATATAAACTTCTGGATATTTCAGGACGATACAATTCTCCAAAATAAATCCATTAACACTTTTATAAACTATGGTTTGTCCCTAATTATAATTGTTCTCTTGGCCATTAAGGAAACATAAAATCTTCATGAAGGTTTTGTCTCCTGTGCAATAAAATTTGTTTTGCATGTCAATTTTCCTGAAAAAACAGAAAAGGGACATTTACTATTTCACTCATGCTGGAAAAAATTATGGCATTAGCCACATCTCTCAGATGGGAGTTTTTTGGTCTGACAATCTGTCCTGAGGAACTCTCAGAGTGTTCTGAGATCACACAGTCTGTGAGCTGTGACACCCCTGAAGACTGCAGCATATTCCATCTGCTAACCTGGTCACAGTGATGTAGGACAGAGCTGGGACAGTGAAGACCACATGGGTGACATTAGCCCTGCCCTTCTTACTCTTGGAGTAGCAATCAGGAGCTGTGACTGGGAAACCTGTGTCAAAATTAACCCCAGTGTTTGCTTTGGTGCAAGTCTCTGAAACTGCTGTTTGTATGGTGGACTGGAGGGTGGAGCTGCCCGATGTTGTGAGATTACAGAAGGGAAAATGGATTTATAATTGATGCCACTGTCCAACATGTCCGTGACTTCCAATTCTGAGTGACCCAGCAACAAGTGGGAGGGAACTGGAGACAATTCTTGATATCCAGTGAGATCAGGGGAGAAGTGACTAGTACAACAAAGAAAAACCCTCACTTTGGCAAAATGACCCCAGCTCCAAGTCTAGCAGGTTGTGTCAAAAGGCTCTCCCTGTTTGCTGAGGGCAACCAAATACCTACTGTGCAGAGGTCCCAGAATTTTCTAGAGCAAATGGTGCCTTTCTGTATGAAACATTTAATGCCGTGTTCTAAGGAAGCTAGCATTTACCCTATTTTGGGACATAGGGGCCTTTTTCAAGCTGTGGGTACACTCTGTGCTCTTTTATCTGGTGGAGCTCAGTGAACGAAAAGAAATAAAAGAACTGTTACTTTGCTTGAAGGGAAATTCACTGCAGCAGGGGTGCCAAATGTCTATGTGTATGTTAATCAACTACAAATGTATCTGCATGAAGAAAATTGTTTAAATGAACTGCATAATTTCAACAAACCCACCCAACCCTCTTTAAGATTTCCATCCTTCTGCAGCCATTTACTATAGGAATGTGTTATTTTTATCCCAAAGTGCTCGACAATCACAACTACCACTGTACTCTTTACAGCAAGAGGTCCTCGTGAAGCCCCTGCCAGGTCAGCTTCCCACGTGCCTGCTTGTAGACCTTCAGACAGTAAGTGGGACGTGGGTGACAATCTTTTCCAATGCTTCTTATGAAAACAATTTGTACAAAATCTTGTAAGAAAGCTGTAACACAAGCAAGAACAGACCAGAGCTCTATATGGCAATATCTACAGGAGCCACAAAAGTGACCTTTTCCTCCTGAAGAATCCTTCCAGCCTTCTGGAAGAAATGTGCCTTGGAAATCTTCAGTAACCAGCTATGGTCATCATACCCTCAGACATCCTTCTTTGCACTGTCCCACCTGTGCAACAAAAGGGTAGAGACTCTAGAGTTCACCATGCCTTGTCAAGAAGGATTGTCTTGGTTATAGGTGCATGAGGACTGAAGCAAGGTGATCCTTTTGTTAAGGATTATAATTGTATTTTTTTCCTTTTTTAGCTGACAAATTTCTGTCTTCGCAACAAGTATAATAGTTTTATTTTAATGTTGTTAGATACATTGCCTGTGTTTCTCACAGAGTTTGACAATTTTGTTGTGAGTATATATAGCAATGTTATTACCATCAAGCTCTGAGCATCCACAGCCTGAACTCTGAGTAAATACTACAGATGTCAGAAGGAAGAGTTTAGAAAGGGAAGGGATATTTGGGCTTTGCACTGCCTGTGTGAAATATTTGCGGAAGCCTGCTTTGGGTCTCTGCTTATATGGACATGGTGGGAAAACTTAGTTCATGTGGTTCCTTCATAGCTGAGAGTGAAACTCTGAGGCCATGCAACACATCTGAAGTAGAAAGTCTGCAAAGAAGGAAAGGTAGTGTAGATCTTCTTCCCTGCTCTTTTTTAAGGGAGGTTTTCTGTTCAGAGTTCCTGATGGAGCAGGTGTTTCTGGCTACTTCATTGTCCAAGTGGTTGTGTTCAGTTTCTATTCTGGCATGTTGCCATGGATTTGCTGACAAATGGGAATGATACCACGCTTGTACCTGGAACATAGACAAATGGAATTTCATGGGACACACTAGAGGTATTTATCTTCCAGAACTTTCTTCTTGCAAAATTTCAAAGGCCGGCTGTAAACAATGAAGACATGGGAACATTGAGCTGAAGGTCAAAATGAGATTCTTTTTGTCTGATAGGAAATACTTGACAGACAAAATGCTTGACATTGTTCCCTTACTAAATGTAGATAGATAGAAATATATGTAGTTTTACACAGAAGTCTAAAGACAGAAGTCTTTTTCAGTTGTTCAATAAATTTTTTATAGTATTACATTTATAATTTTCTCCCAGCATCTTTTACTGTTTTCAGTGAACACCCCAATCAAGAACCAGACTTCGTCCATGTCATGGAGCATGATTTATACTCCATGGTATGGAGTATGAAAGGATCTTCTCTTCATGAATAAGGACAGTCACAACTTAGTTGGTTGGAAATACAAAACAGATGAATGAATTTCTGGTTCAGATTTAAAATTACTACCTCTTTCTCAAAAGTTTTCTCTGGCTTCACATGGATCTGAGCGTAGTTTCACATGCTAGAGAACACATGGGGAGTTTTATGTTTGCATCAACTCCCAGCAAGATTTTGCATATGCACAGATAATCAAACTAATCTTGTTTGTTGGACTGGGAGTAGAAGTGTAGCAATCCATGGAGTGAAGGCAGGGAGTTTAAAATAGATTTCAAGGTTTTCTGTACATTTTCATTCATTAATGCGGTGCTCCAGAGAAGCCATGGGTTCACCTCAGCACGGTTACTTGGAATCCTGAAGATAGAGAATTGCATTTAAACCAGAAAATTCCAGGGCTGGTTATTTTTGTGAGCATTTCCTATTAAAGCAAGAAGCATACAAATGAGCCATTCAAAGTGTATAATGTGCAAAAGACACATTACGGTCATCTTTCAGGTGTTATAAGCAGTACATTTCAATCATTTGAAATATGGAAGTAACTGTAAGGCTAATAGGAAAAAAAAAAGAACACACTTGAAAATTATCAACATGCTTCTAAAAAGAGCTACTATACCTGTTTAATATGAAGGAAGGCTATCAAGTTCGTAATCTCCATGAGATAGCTAACACCAACTCAAAAGGCAAAGAAATACGTAAGTTGTTTCGCCTGGAGTCACTGCGTCTCTTTCCACTGACTCATTGCTGCAGAGAAATGTACCTCTTCCATTCCCTCAGCTGGCTTTAAAAATATTTTGAACAGCTTGTCAGATTATAATGGTGCAAGTAGGCAATTTGCACTGAGGTAAACCCCTTCTGTTAGACTATTTCTGAGGAAATGATAAGATTTTTCCTGGTTCTGTTTCAGATAATAAGAAAAAGAAATATGAAAGAAAAAAGAACCAACCCAAAACACCGAAAGGTACTAATGCTGATGCCAGATTTCAAGACTATGTCATGCACAAAAATTAATCAAAAAAAGAACACAGGCTATTTGCTTAATTTCTGAATCAGTACCATTTTTCAATATAAATTTTTGATTTCTGTCAAAGTACTACCTTTCCCCCCCAAGATTTTTTCTCCAGCAGAACTTTGCATAGCAATTTTTAACAGCTGTATATTGTGTAATTGCAGTCACAATTTTCTTCCAATTGATATAGTGAGACACAGTATTAACAGGGAAAAAAACCCTGCAAAATTATTTGCTGATTAAATCATACTGGATCCCATGAGGAATAGTTGTTAACAATGGAAAAAAGTGAACTAGTCACATAAGCACAGTGGTCAGGACTGCCGTCATTTTTCCTATGCATTTGTAACTAGATGATCTGTAGATATGAGTTTCAAGGGGACCAGCCGAGGCTTGCAGAACAGAGCTCACCCTTTCTTATTTGACTGAGGTCCCAGACCTCTCTAAGGCTTTATGCTGGCTTGAAATCCCACAGCACTGCTGCTTAGAGCGAGTGCTGGGAGATGCTGCATTGAACCGGGGCTGAATAACTGCAGGAAATGCAATGACAAATGTGAAATGACCATATGCATCAGGGGTAGCAAACAGGGAAAAAGGCAAACAGCCACCTCTTGTATGGGAAACCAGGACTGGGCTGTCTGGGACAATGGAAAAGGGAAGACCCAACTGAAGGAGGAGGCAGCCTCCTTAGGGCCAGTGTGGCCCACTAGCTGGGTGCCCTCAGTGCTCTTGGGTCCACTAGCTCCCACATTTTAGGAATGCAACACTATGCTCCCTGTTGCCTCAGAAGGACTTGCTGGAGCACTTCCTTTCATCTCTGTGCATCTGAGGCTGGCATATAGATTTAATGCAGCCTCTGGGGCCTGGGATCATACCCTTCCACCCTTCCACTCTTTGTCCATACATTAGTCTCACCTTTTCAATAACTAATAGCAGTTTCGATACTCTGGGCTGGGTGCCACACTATGGACAGCTGAAGGAATTTATATGGGAGGACATTTTATCTGTCACTTTTCATTGAGAATCAAGCTTTATCAGCAAAGATAATAGGATGTTTCCTATTAGAAAACAAACAAACAAACACAGACAAACAAACCAACCTGCCTCCCCCCTCCCCGCCCAAAAGAAAAAAAAAAAAAAGAAAAAAGCCCCAACTGAACCACATGAGGTGACAACTTCATCCCCAGAGTATACTGGCATACTCAGGAGCACTGGATTCGCACACGTGTCTTTTTTCTCTTGTTTCTCTCAGAAGTGGTGAAGTTTCCCTCTGCATTGACTGAAACTGAAGGTAAAACTTGTCTACTGTGTTCTCCTTCAGGTCATAAAGCAGGTAATGATCTAGGGAATAAAGATCTAGAAGTACCAGCTCATGTCAGTAAAGTTGGAGCTGAGAAGTTCCTCTGATTGTGAAAAATCCTTGGCTTCAGTTTCATGTCCTCTATCAAGTCCATCCAGCATCTAACACCACAAGATACAAGATACAAGATACAAGACTAGCTGAGGGTCACAGGTATGCTGATTCCACAGCAAGCAATTTAATCACAAACATATTGCAAATTTGTTTTTGAAAATACTGCTTTCAGAAGCATCACTGATAACAGAAAAATCAATATAGCAGCCTGAAACCCACTGGTGGGAGGAAGAGTAGGTGTTTAACTTTCTGCAGATTTCTAAAGGCTTTCTCAACAATGGGCAGGAATCACTTAACCAGAATGAAGGAGAACAGAAACATGACTAACTGCATGGAGTTAAAGAAGGGCAAATGTTAAGTGTCCGGATAACCTTCGTGACAGTAAAATCTACAAGTCTATGGAGAATTTTCCCAAAGGAGAAGGTGAAAGCCTCTCTAATTGACACACATGAAACAGAATACTTAACGTATAACAGACAAAAATCATGCTTTTATGCAGAAGGATAGAATATTCTAATGGTTGTCTTAAGCTGTGGTTTACAGCACAGAAGCAACAGAAAATGGAAAGATTTTTTCCTCGGGCTGTTTACTATTTTCTGGTTTTATTTTCATTTGGGCAATCACCTAAAAAACCCAGAATATTCAAATAAAATCTATAAGCCAAATATTTCATTTATGCTGTACTGTCTGGTTATTGGACCTTCTCATGAACTCCAGAAAGAACCATAAACTGCCTCCTGCCCCTCTTATGCTGCATTCTGATTAACAGTGTAGAGAGTAGTGTACTTTAATCACGACTTGTGTTTTAACCTGGTGATATAGCAAAGTTAAGACCTTGATCAGTTTACAGATCCGATTTATATTCTCTTCTGTCATAAGGGAGTCACAGTTAGGGTATTTATCTGAGAATATTTTCTTACCTCAAATTTCAGGTTATTCCACATGAAAATAGTGTGTACAAGTAGGCACTATTTGTCAGCAAAATATTTTGCGGTGTTATGCAGTGGTTCAATATATTTTTGTAGAACGTTACCTCCATAATGTGAAATTGCAGCTTTAATGTTTGGCTTCTTTTTAGACATGTGACTAAGGGTGCAGATGGGATATTTTCAGGAGACAGTGCAGGAGAGAAGTTAAATAAAATGAACAATATCTTGTCAGTTGTAGAAGTCTAAAATTGTGTGGCACCTTTTTCTATTTTTAAGCTACTTGCAGACATATTGATTTTTGTTTATCATCTGAACAAGATGATCTGACACTTCCTGCACTTTCAGACATTCTGAAGCTCATGTGCTGATGTCATGCTTCACTAAAAGTTTGAGAATCTGATTTAAACATACTTCCTGCAATGACATTCTAGAAATGGATAACTACTGATCCCAAAAACTTAATCTTTCTGTCAGGATTGCTCACTGTAATCCAAGTCACATGTACATCTAGTCTCACCTCTGGTAAAGACAAAAAATAATACTTGTCTCCTTATTGACCTGACATCATTACAGGAGAAGGCAAAAAACATTTTTTTCCCCTGCTATATGCACCATTTTAAATATGATTCTACCATTTCTTTAGTTACACTCTGATGCACAGATCTTTCAGATCTTTTCAGGCATATGCTTGGGGGAAATACTGAGTCCAATTTCAATAATGTTAAGAGCTCTATAAAAGTCACTAGAGCAATTGTATCAAGCTCAAGCTGCTGCTTTCTCATAGTAATGGTCTGGAAGTAAAATAAAACCAAACAAACCTAGACATTGCCATTTCTTTGGTAATGTCTACTGTAGCTGTGTATTTCTACCCAGCAGATAAGCCATGTATTTTATGAAGCCAATTCTTGCAGGACCATTTTTTTTTTCTTAAAAAAAAAAAAAAATGATCTGTAGAAGGAGAGAGTACTAGCATAACAGAAACATAGTATTAACTAGATTGGAAAAGACCTTTGAGATCATCAAGTCCAACCTATGACCTAATACTGCCTTATCAGCTAAACTGTGGCACTAAGTGCCACATCCAGTCTTTTATTAAACACTCCCAGGGATGGTGACTCCACCATCAACCTGGGCAGAACATTCCAATGGACAATCACTCTTTCTGTGAACAATTTTTCCTAACATCCAGCCTAAACTTTCCCTGGTGCAGCTTGAGACTGTGTCCTCTCCTTCTGTCACTGGTTGCCTGGGAGAAGAGACCAACCTCCACCTGGCTACACCCTCCTGTCAGGCAGTTGTAGAGAGCGATAAGGTCCCCCCTGAGCCTCCTCTTCTCCAGGCTAAACAACCCCAGCTCCCTCAGCTGCTCTTCACAGGGCTTGTGTTCCAGATCCCTCACCTGCCCTTCTCTGGACATTTTCGAGCACCTCAACATCTTTCTTAAGAGCTTGAGAACTTTCTTGAGAACTGGACACAGCACTCAAGGTGTGGCCTCGCCAGTGCTGAGTACAGGGGAAGAATCACTCCCCTGGTCCTGCTGGCTGCACTGTTCTTGATACATCACATTATTTGTAATATAATTTATTAACAAGTAAATTTCTGCTTGCAACTGAAATACCCCTCTGATATTAAGGATTATTGAAAATCTCCCTCACAAAGCCCTCTTCATATTGATACTTCCAATCAAGTCACCAGATAACCTGGTGATGTTCATTCACCACGTAAAAGATTTTAAGCATTTAAGCATTTTTAAAGCTTTTTTTCAGAGACCAGGAAGTTTCCAGACAGGGAAGCAGACACACTTCTGTCATATCTAATGAGTGAAATACCTCAGAGGTCTAAAAGCTGATAATGTAACACACATGTTTTTTAGTCTGAAACCTTTGCTGATGAAGTCACTTTTCAGTTGAACTATAAGTTCTGTTTTCATCAGCACTAGATAACCATTATAAACTGGTGAGTGGCTGTTTCAAACAAAACAGGTAATGTTGACATTTGAGGGTTTTGAGTATGCATTGCCATATTTACACATTCTTGCTTATAAAACATAGCTATTTTGGTTGTATGCTATTTACAGATATTACTACATTATCAGTTTTATTAGTATGGTAGGTATGATACAAATCAAAAAATACAATGAACATCATTGTATAGAGGACAGTTCAGCAGCTTGAAATACTACTAAGATGGAACTGTAAATATAAAATTATGGGGTTTTTTATGTTTTTAAAAATAATATTTGCTGAGAATTGAACAATTTTTGTTTGATTAGGAAGTTCAGCATCCACTGAAGGAAACGGCATAGGAAATCCAGACTTCCTCATGAAGACTGGGGTAAGACGAGCTGCCTTTGGGAAAACCCAAACTTGCAGCCAGGAAAAAAGCACTGTATTTATTTCATTAATGTTATAAAGATGTTTGGCTTCTTTGAGATGAAATTATGGGTTTACAGGAGGAAAGGCATCCTTCTTGTAGTCTTTGGGAACTGTCTATTCTAAAATATAAGGCTTGACCTCACTTTAATGATATGTTTCTTGCATGTCTCTACTGTGCCAGTGTGATCAGTTTTTTCCACACACCTGAGGTTTTGTTGGTGTACTTCTGGCTGTGGTGGGATGTCTCTCCCTCAGCAACACATTATGGTTGACAAGTGCCACAGCAAAAGGAGTGAAATATTCCACTTCCTCCACAACCCCCTTACTCTCATCCACAATTTCACTCTTTTTTTTAACCACCTCTGCTTTCACATCCCTTAAGGAATCTACTGATTCATATTTGTCTTAATTTCCAATGAGGAAAATCCTCATTAATTCTGTTTAGGCAAGAAGCATGGACACCTACATCCAGCTGCCCAGAATTGTGGCAGTCTATGATAGAGATGTGGCTGTTTAGGTTAGTGTAGCTTAACTACACATCTAGTTATTGGCAAGCTTGTAGTTGATGGAGACACTGGAAAAGGACAAACCATATTTAGACAGAAGCCTCCATCATGGACAGGAAGATGGAAATATACCATATTCAGGAACTGCATGAACACAGTGTGAGCAAGAACCTGATTGCAGGAGAAGGCAACAGCCCATGGACTGTTAACCCTCAGATGATTGGTTAGAACCTGACCTTAGAAAAACCTATTGCTAGACCTCCAGTTATCCATCACGAATAAACACTTGGAAAAATAAACTATTACAAAGTTTAAAAAAAATGCTATATCACAATAAAATGATTCTCTTAACGCTAGACGGTCCATGCCTTTCTCACCCGTTACATAGAATTGTGCCTAGATGATTTTTGACTGTCTCTAAGCTGAGAGACTTCAACCTCCCTGGGGAACCTGTCCCAAAGCTTGCTCACCTCAGAGTAAACAAGTGTTCCTGTGTTCAGATGGCACTTCCTGTGTTTCAGTTTGTGCCCATTGCCTCTGCTCTTCTCACTGGGCACCACTGACAAGAGCCTGGATCAGTCTTCAACTGTTTACACCCTTCAACTATTTGTAAATATAAATGAGACCCTCCCTCTAACCCTTCTCATCTCCAGGCTACACAGTCATAGTTCTTTCAGCCTTTCTTCATATGTGAGGTGCTCCACCACCACTGGCTGTTCTGTTCAGCCAGTTTTCAGTCCGCGTCACTGCTGATTCATCCAACTCATACTTGATCAGCTTCTCTACGAGGATCCTATGGCAAATAGTGTTGAAAGCCTTACCATAGTTCAGGTAGGCCACAACCACAGCTGTAGTGGAGGTAGATAATATTCACTGCTGAGGGGAGCCTCAGCTATCCAGCGAGTCAGTTCATTACAGAATGTTATCAGATTGGATCAGATTGACCAGAAGTATCAAACTGATCCTTCATACACCTGGAACTGATTTCTAAGATTAGCTGCTCCATCATGTTTCCAAGGACCAAGGGGAGGCTGACTAGCCTGTAGATGTCTGGGAAGTACAGCTGGAGAAAGTATTTTCAATGATGTCAGGTACCCAGAGGACACAATGAGTGTCATGATAATGAAATTAAGAGTTAATAAGCAATTGATGAGACAAATTTTCAGGACAGAAGTTTAATACAGAAAAACTAGGCAAAAGAACCGCTACTGGAAAAATCAATGAAGATGATGCCAAGCTGAGACAAAATTCAAAGAACTACTGAAATCATTGTGTTCAGAAGGAAGGAGGAACCACTTAAACAGGAAGTTATTCTTCACTTGAGCTACTAGGCATAGACATTAAAGTAAGGTGCAACAAAATGCAAGCTTTTATGTCCTTTACCTGTGTTCTGCTGCTACTGCTAAACGACATATGTTCTTTCATTGCTGATGGTGGTGTGAAGCAGGTGTGGGCTGCAGTGGCAGGAGATTCAAAAATGCCCCCAAATTTTAGAAAATTAAAAGAATATTGCAAATTTTAATAAAACAAAACCTAGTTTGTTGCTTCTGAGAGTGAATTGTATGGATATGAAATTTGTGAGAATATGTTTTTCAATTCTATTGGGAAAAACACATTGTGATGTCCTCTGGAGGGGGTTGGTTTAGTTGCACTTGAGTATGCTGATTCTTCATTAGGTTAAGATCACTCCACTTGAATGTCAGGAGTGATGTGCTGTCTGGACGAGCTAAAGTGTTGTAATGCTGAGGTCACTAAAAATTGTATGACAGCTGATACAGAAGTGGGATGACATTGTTCATTAAAATATTATATTCTGGTTGCTTAACTGCCTTAAAACAGCTGAAGAATGGGTGGAAATATGCTTTATATTTAGATATTTTAAGACTAAATCAGCTGTTAAACTGATACGTAATGTGATTTTTCAGTAAGAATATGATTATTTACATAAAGTTTTGAAATAAATCACTATGTTTTAAATTTATTCCATAAGACTGCTGACAACAAAGCTGTATGCAGTCACAATACAAGGAAACTCACTTTGTCCAACTTGATGCATAACAGATCTCAGAGAAAGCTGACCTCAATGCACCCTTAGACACAGTTACAAAGGCCATTTAAATGAGCATTTCTAGCAAAAATCACAAGCAGCAGATTTAGGACAAAAATTGCCATGTGATAACACCTAATTCTCCAAGCTTGAACTGGACAAAAACACTTGTTCTGTTGTCATTTTCTTTGTACAAATCAGGTGAACTTCTAGCTTTATACTCTTGTTTTGAAATTAAATATGGATTCAAGACAACAATGTACACATAAACCTCAGAAAAGAAGTTAACTAAAACCAGATGTTGAGCAAGATGCCACACATGAAGAAATCCACTTTAAACTACCACTTTACTCTAGTGACTTGAGTCAGCTCAGTTTATGGCAAACAGAAAGGAGCTTTTCTTAGTTGCTATAAACTGGTGCACACACTTCAGCACGTGAAATCAACACCCCCTTAAAAGGCACAGTGATTGGCTGTAGGATTTAGAGCTTTATAATTTTGTATCCCTGGTGACCAAGTCTGGATGATACAAAGCAAAAGCCTGGACAATATTCTGACTTCACATGACAATAATTGTGTTTTTGTTTTTCTTTAATCTGAATCTGAAAGATTATATCTTTGCAGTGTACATTTCAAATCAAAGTCTCTGATACTGCTAGGAAAAAAAAAATTAAACGTAAGAGATGCTGCCAACTTCAAAGCTACACTTCAGACTGAATTTTTATCTGCTATTACCACAGAAAGTAAATTAGCTGAAAGGGATTTCAAGAGGAAAATATTTTTCCAGTTGCTTTTACTCTTTTTTTTTTTTAAACAGTACCTGGGTTTCTGAAAACCAGTTGAATCCAATGCTATTTCTGTCTAATTTTTGGCTGGATGTTCTTTACACAATCCTTCAGTTTAGAGGGGAAAGCAGGAAATAAAGCCTGAAATCCAGGCTGGGTAGGGCAGACGGTAGAATGATTTAACAGAATTGGAGGCCAGAAAGAACCATCACAGTTTTCTGCCTAATTCCTTCTGTGCACTCAGCTGGGATTGTTTCTCTGTGAAGGGCAGTACTGTACCTCAGGCCAAAGGTGTTTAGCTGTAAGACTTCTGGAGCAGACTACCGGTGCTAACATAGGCTCCATCACACACATGGAGTAGGATGTGTCTGGTGATCTCTCACATCACTCACAGGACTGTGTTTCTGCTATTCCCATGTACCCTTTCTGTTACATCCTTGCAAACCTAAACTGTTGGTTCCCCACCTGAAACACTGTGATTAGTTTGTTCTGTGAAACCAGACACCTGAGAGTTAATTTCTTCTATTTGATTCATAGCCTTTGTGGCATCTTCCCTCTCCAGCTTTTTCTCTGCAGTCAGTAAGGCTGATCATCCACAAAGGGGCATAATCACAGTAACTAGCTATTTGAGAAAACACAATTTCTCCAGGATTTTTTTAGGAGCAGATGAGTTATGGGCATTTTCATACTACAGAGCTTTAGGAATGAAGTTTTTACCTTCTCTTCGGCTCCCCCAAAAGATAGACTCATTGGTTCCCATAATCAGATATTTTCAAACCAAACTGTCATGACTGTCCTGCCCAAATGTTTGACTTCACAGTCTTTAAGGATTTTTTGAAGAAACTTAATGAAATCCATAAATGGTTGAAGTGACCACTTCAAGACCACTTTCCATAATGAATAGGTTGAATTAAAACATATTTTGTTTGTTTATGGCTTTTTAAGCATATGGTTTAGATTATTCTATTACAGTGATTTGTCTTTCAAGTTATACACCACCCCTTCAAATGTTGTATCTCCTAGGTAGGCCAGAAAAAGCAATTTATCCCTGTTTAGGTCATTGTTAAAAATGCAAAGGATCAAAAAATAATATCTAAGGGATTTTGCTAGAAAAAGTCATACTCATCAGTGCGTTCATATTGACTGTATTCTAAGATTTCTCAATTAGACAACGTTTTTAGCCTCTCAAACATATACCTCCTAGTGCCATATACTGCAAATGTTTAAGTCAAATATCCAGGTAATAATTCAATTAACTCAGAAAAATCCAAGGTTACAATAAGAAGACAGTTACATTTTCTAGCTAGATTTAAAATGTTTCCAGAAAATATAACAAGATTTTTGGACTAGGCAGGCCTGCAAATAAATATATTAACTGTTCTTGCTTATTTTTATAACCTTAAATTCTTTCCTGAGTCTCCAATTAATCATTTTATAATTCCACGTAGAATCAATCCACAGCTGATAAATGCCCCCTAGTCTTTTTAAATATTGGAATAACATTATTGATTTCCGAGTCTGTTTCTGAGCAAGTTTTCTCCAATTTGTTTAAATCAGTCTGTAGCGTTTCTGAGTCACTCTGTTAATACTTGGTTGAAGTAGAAACACAATGTTCCAAATCTCCTTAAATGTTTGTTCACATCTCGTTATTTTTCCAAAGACAAACTTCCTATTCCACTGAGACGGTGCTTTTATTATCTCTTGTTTTCAGAAGTAGTAGAATTTTTTTTCCTCTGGCCATGTAAACTTTGAAGTATCCATCACATAACAATTATTCATAACAGCTTTTTCTTTTCCTACATATTAAGGGCAAGTATTTGTTGAACCATTCACACTATTCTTTCCTGAGATTTAGGCAGTCTTTTCAACACTGCAATCTGATATTGATCTGCTACCCCATAGGACCTAACACCTGAAGATTCAGTCTGCTGTTCTCGTCCTGTCTTTACACTTCTGCAACACCTTCCTCACAAAGTGTGCCACTTTCAAGGAGAAATCTACAGTAAAAGCCCTACAACAGGTATTAGCTTAAAAGAAATTTGGGCCACAGTGAATAACATGTACAAATAACTAAGAAAAAATTTAAATGGCAGTTAGGAAATACCACAGCTTGTGTGGTTTTAGAAGTTTTTGTTGATCCCAGGACTCTCTTCCTTCTACTACATTTGTAGAAGAAAAAGGAAGAGACTGAAAAAAAAGACCTGTTGGACAACAAAGTGCAATTCTTTCTGATCTCATTCATAGCAGACTATTAGCATGTAATTTACACACACATACATCATGGTCTATACAAAATGTTGAGATTTTTAATAATTTATGCAGTGTCTGAAGAACATTCACAAATCTGTAACCCTAAAATTTGAAAGTTGCAAGAAGTTTCAGACAAGTAGAAACTCTTTACAGAATGTACTTCTCACTTTGTATTAATTTATTCTGTATTTTGCTGGAATAATACTTGACACTCCTGATTTTGAGGATTACTGGCAGCAATGCCCTAAGAACGACAAGAAAAACCCACCTCTGTTCTTGTAGATTTCAGTACCACATACTTACTACATGTACAATTGTCATAGTAATTTCTGATCTCTAATCTAAGTACTTCTGAATGGCTGGTCAAGGAACTCTTTAATCCATCAATTTTAAAGGGCATATTTAACAGGAAAAACTGCTTACATATAAACTGGTGACAGTAAGAAAAAAGGTAGTTTGCTTAGTAGGGCAAAACTCTCTCTTACATTATTTTCTCTTTTTTTCCAAAATCAGCACTCATCATCTACCATCTGTGCCTGCTTTCTGCATGGATCTTCTTGATTTGATTGATGTTCTTCCCAATGGCAGAACTTTCAGTGCATGTTAAGTTACACAAGAAAACCAATTTAAGCATCTCTTGTGTATAAATTAGCTAGAGAGTCTTAGAGATATACTGCTTATCTGATGGCATAATTGAGCCCAAAGCTCTATCACTGATCTTTCACAACTTGGCTGTCAAAAATAAAAAACTTAAAAGAAAGGTGAGGGATGGAAATCTCCTCATCCGAATGATAACTTTTTCAGCTCCTCATAGAATTGCATTTCTTTTGCAGAGAAATTAAGAGAAATTTAAATGTAGTAGTAAAGCTCATGGTGTATTTCTGACAGAAAAGATGGTCCATTGAAGTAAATGATAGGAAACTCTATCTTTGAAAAGGATGGTGTTACTCATACTCATCAAATTTCATTAGTAATTTTTTTTTTCTGTGTTTTGATATTGTAAACTTACATTTGTGACAAAACTGACTCTTACTCCAAACTGTTAGCTAAACCATTAGCAGGACACTTCTAAGTGTGTTCTTAGGCAAAATAACTCCACATTTCCCAATTTTGGAGTAAGATTTGAAATACAGCCACAGTAACCCTTGACTGTATAACAAGATCAGTCTGGCAACATCCCTGAAAAAAAAATATTGGTG